>CANXYC010140812.1:0-20844 GCA_948193065.1 Aleurites moluccanus
AGGAATTATGATTACATGAATCATAGAAATGAATATTGAATGATATCTATATTTAACATGAATGTGTAGTATGAATGAGATCCAAGATATGAGTGTTCTATGGGTTTATGGTGGCCTTAAGCCTACCCTTGCCCTAGGACCATCGCACCACTGGAGTTGGGGTGTGACAGAGGTGGTATCAGAGTTATAGGTTTATAATCCTTAAGATAAAAGATAGATAGATATGCATGAGCCCTCATAGAAGTGTTGATTAAGATGACTACAGAACATAGGATTCATGTCACGTCAATGTTGTGTAATCCTTTGGTATAGACTTGCGCTAATCTTGTATTTTGAGTCTAAGTTTGCTTTGTTTCTCTTATCAGTATCGAGATGCCTCCACGTCGTGGTAGAGGACAGGGTCGAGGTCATCCAAGGCGAGATTTGCCTTCTGAAAAAGGTTTTGTAGGTGGAAATGGAGGAAATGAGGTTCCTCTTATGCCACCAGTGGATGTGGCTAATATGGCTCAGCAATTGGATCAATTGCAAAAGAATTATGCAATGATAGCTGAATTCATTACTCAGCAAAGACAACAGCAGGTACCTCCAGTACAGGCTCCATAAATCCCTGTTCCTCCAGCAGTTCCACCACCTATTGTATGTCAAGAGGAAGAGGTATCATTTGAGAGATTTCTTAAGCTTAAGCCCTCAGAGTATAGAGGTGAAGTGGATCCTACAGATTTCCTGGAAGAAATGGAAGAGAAAGTGTAGATTCTGTGGATTCCCGACAGAAGAGCTATAGAATTTGTGGGGTATTTGATGAAAGTTGAGGCCAAGGATTGGTTCAAGAGAAGCATTTATGGTGTACTTCGTGGAAATAAAGATCTTTCTTGGGAGAGATTCAAGGAACTAGTAATGAATGAATTTCTTCCAGAGAGTGTGAGGGAAGCCAAATCAATAGAATTTGAGAGATTGGTTCAGACCCCTGGTATGAGTGTTTCAGAGTATGCTAGGAAGTTCAGCCAGTTAAGCAAATTTGCTCCTGCATTAGTGCCTACAAAAGCATCACGGAATCAGAGGTTTTGCAGAGGATTGGTGGCTCCACTATTTAAGCTCTTAGCTGCTCTTGAGTTTGATTTCTACTCTAAGCTGGTGGATAAAGCTAGGATAATTGAGAATAGAGAAATAGAAGCTAGATCCGAAAGAGTTGAAAAGAAGAAATTCAAAGTAGGTAGTTCTTCTAAACCAAAAAGCAGGATGAAAAATATGGGAGTGGCTTATCAATCATCTTCTAGGAGTGGGTATAGAGGACCTTTAGAGACACCGCAGCAGAGTCAGACTACTCCTGGACCCACTTCTCAGATGAGCCATGGTTTAGCTAGCTTTGCACCATCCAGGACTCCTAAACCTTTGTGTCCTACATGTGGAAAATTTCATATTGGCCCTTGTCACTATGCGTCAAGAGCATGCTTTAGGTGTGGACAACAAGGTCATTTGCTCATGAATTGTCCACAGCCACCCTTTGGAGATAGACCTCAAGCTTCTCAGGCTACAGTTCAGATGAGTAAAGAGAGGAATATTAATCAGCAGCCCGGTACAAACAGAGGTATTTTGGGCAAGACTATAGAGGCTGGCCGAGGGTCAGGTCAGCATATGACTCAAGCTTCAGGATCAACTCCTATGGGTAAAGATAGAGGCAGAGTTTTTGCTTTAGCACAGCATGAGGCCCAGGCATCTAACACGGTTGTTACAGGTATTCTCCCGATCCAAGCCTTGAATGATAGAGTGTTGTTTGATTCAGGAGCTACGCATTCCTTTGTATCATCATGTTTTGCTAAGAAATTGCATGTGCCTTGTGAGTTACTTGAAAATGTTTTGGTTGTTTCTAATCCTTTAGAGGAAGAGATTGAAGTCTAGAACTTCTATCCATCATGTGTGGTTAATATAGGTGGCAAGAACTTAGATGTAGATTTGATCGAATTGCATGTATTGGAATTTGATGTAATTTTGGGCATGGACTGGTTGTCCAAGTACTATACTACTATAGACTCCAATGGGAAGAAACTAATTTTTAAGCCACCTTCGGGTGAGGAGTTTGAGTTTCAAGGGGAATGGAGCGAAGTACCATACAATGTGATATCTGCCATTGGGGCAAGAAGGTTGTTAAAAAAGGGTTGCCATGGGTATTTGGCTTATGTTCGGGACACTTGTAAGGAAGTGAGAGACATGGAGCAGATTCTGATAGTCAATGAGTTTTCGGATATATTTCCTGAAGAATTACCAGGGTTGCCACCGAATAGAGAGATAGAGTTTGGTATCGAGTTGCTACCTGGCACGAGTCCGATTTCTATTCCTCCCTACCGTATGGCACCAGTTGAGTTGAAAGAATTGAAAATCCAATTGCAAGATTTGCTTGATAAAGAATTCATTAGACCTAGTAGTTCGCCGTGAGGAGCACCTGTACTCTTTGTGAAGAAGAAGGATGGTTCTATAAGATTATGTATCGACTACAAGCAGCTCAACAAGGTTACCATCAAGAATAAGTATCCTTTACCAAGAATAGATGATTTATTTGATTAGTTGCAGGGTGCAAGTCATTTCTCCAAGACAGACTTGAGGTCGAGTTATCATCAGTTGAAAATTTAGAATGCGAATATATTGAAGAGGGCTTTCCGGACCAGATATGGACACTATGAGTTCTTAGTGTTGCTATTTGGATTGACTAATGCCCCGGCCACATTCATGGATTTAATGAATAGGGTGTTCAGGTCATTTCTGGACAAGTTTGTCATTGTATTCATCAATGATATCCTTGTATATTCTAAGAGCATGAAGTACATCTTCGGATTGTATTGCAAACATTAAGGAAGCATGAGTTGTTTGCCAAGTTCTCCAAGTGTGAGTTTTGGCTTGATAATGTTTGTTTCCTTGGGCATGTAGTGAGTAAGAAAGGACTTAAAGTGGACCCAAAGAAAGTGGATGCAATCCTTAATTGGCCTAGACCCATAAATGTTTCAGAAGTTAGAAGTTTCTTAGGTTTAGAAGGGTATTATAGGAGATTTGTGCAAGATTTCTCCAAGATTGTAGCACCTTTGACCAAGCTTACTCAGAAGCAAGTAAAATTCCAATGGACAGAAGCTTGCGAAGGAAGTTTCCATAAGTTGAAGACTTGTCTCACCACGACACCTGTCTTAGTTTTGCCATCTGGTGAAGGAGGATTTGCGGTGTATTGTGATGTATCAAGAGTGGGGCTTAGATGTGTACTTATGCAGCATGGTAAGGTGATAGCTTATGCTTCGAGACAGTTAAGAAAGCATGAGGTTAATTACCCTACACATGATTTGGAGATGGCTGAGGTAGTATTTATATTGAAGATCTAGAGACACTACCTGTATGGAGAGAAGTGTGAAATCTTCACAAATTATAAGAGTTTAAAATATATATTTCAGCAGAAAAATCTTAACCTTAGGCAGAGAAGGTGGGTTGAATTGATTAAGGATTATGACTGTGAAATATTGTATCATCAAGGAATAGCAAATGTAGTGGCAGATGCATTGAGTAGGAAGTCCTTGGGGAGTTTATCCCATATCCAAGTTAGTAGGAGATCTCTAGTGAGAGAAGTGCAGAATTTGCATGAGATGGGAATTAGTTTGAATCTGTCAAATTCATGAGTGCTTTTAGCTCATTTCCAAGTCAAGCCGGTTCTTATTGATCAGATAAGAGAAGCACAAGATAAGGACCCTCAATTGGTAAAGCTAAAGAATGATGCGGGGACAGAAAGAACTTCCAACTTCACCATAGTTGATGGTGTATTGAAATTGGACAATAAATTATGTGTTCCAGCTGTGGATGGACCAAAAGATGTGATTCTCAAGGAAGCTCACCATTCTAACTATAGTGTGCATCCAGGTGCAACAAAGATGTACCAAGACATCAATAGTTCTTACTGGTGGAGTGGAATGAAAAGAGATGTTGCAGAATATGTAGCTAAATATCTAACTTGTCAGCAAGTCAAATTCGAGCATCAGAAACCTTTTGGATTACTTCAAGAGTTGCCATTGCCATAATGGAAATGGGAGAGGGTGACTATGGATTTTGTGGTTGGTTTGCCAAGGACTTCAAGAGGCCATGATTCAATATGGGTTATTGTTGACAGATTAACCAAGTTAGCTCACTTCTTACCAGTCAAGATGACATATACAGCTTCGCAATATGCACAGATTTATGTTGATGAGATTGTCAGGCTGCACGGAGTTCCAGTTTCAATCATCTCAGATAGAGGTACTCAGCTCACCTCGAGAGTTTGGCGAAAATTACAAGAGTGCTTGGGTACACAGCTTGATTTCAGTACAGCATTTCATCCGTAAATAGATGGGCAGTCAGAGAGGACCATCCAAACTCTAGAAGACATGTTGAGGATGTGTACTCTAGATTTTAGAGGGAATTAGGATAAGCACTTGCCATTGATAGAGTTTGCCTACAACAACAACTATCATTCTATGATTCAGATGTCTCCTTACGAAGCATTATATGGTAGGAAATGCAGATCTCCCTTGTGTTGGGATGAGGTTGGAGAAAAGCATATCGAGGGACCAGAATTGATAAGATATACATCGAAAAAGATTTTGCTAATCCGAGAGAGATTAAAGACAGCTTTCAGCCGCCAAAAGAGTTATGTTGATCCAAAAAATAAAGATCTTCAATTTTCCATTGGAGATCTAGTGTTCTTAAATATCTCACCGATGAAAGGAGTTTTACGGTTTGGCAAGAGAGGCAAGCTGTCTCCACGATTTATTGGACCCTTTGAAATTCTAAGCAAGGTTAGAGAGGTTTCATACAAGTTGGCTTTACCGCCTAGCATGGATAGTGTGCATCCAGTATTCCATGTATCGATGTTTCAGAAGTATATCTCTGACCCTTCTCATGTGTTACAAGTTCCAGCAGTGGACCTTCAACCAGATTTGACGTATGAAGAGGTTCCAATTGCCATTGTGGACAGAATGAACAAGAGGCTAAGAAATAAAAATATATCAATGGTTAAGGTTCTATGGAGGAATCAAACTATGGAAAAGTGTACTTGGGAGAGTGAGCAGTCTATGCGAGCCAAGTATCCCCATTTATTTCAATTTTAAGGTAAGTTCTTTAAATTCGAGGACGAATTTAATTAAGGGGGGAAGAATGTAATACCTAATAATAATATTTGATTTTTATTTTGTTTATTTTCATTTCCGATTTTCTGAGATGTGTGGATAAATGTTTTGGAAATTCTATATGTGTAAGGAGATATACTCCTTAATCAGAATTTATTGAGTTTTCTGTTTTCCTGCAGTAAGTTGATGTATATTCTGAGAATGGGGACAATTTAAGTCTGTTTATTAATCTTTTGTATATAGTAGTGGTTGTTTAAGTTAAAAGTGTAAGCAGGAAAAATATTCCTTCATGTGTTATATTATTGTCTGAGAAATTTCAAAGAGATTGGATAATTATAGTACAAGAGATAGCTAATTTAATCATACCTATTTGGGCAAATTTCTGAAGAGTACAGTCTGAGTGAATTTAGAAATTCACCATAAATTTTGTAGACCTCCTTTTTTATTTAAATTTTTGGTTATGAAGGATGTTGAGTGTCTATTTTAAATGACAAAAAGAATTAAGAAATTTGGGAGTCTGTAGTTCAATTGCGAGCTAATTCAGTGCAGAGTGACAAGGAAGGTTTCCAGTTAGACAGAATAAGTAGTGCGAGGTGATTCCTTGATTTCAATAATGGTTAGAGGCTGATCGAGCTGAAGGGGTAAACTTGGAATAGTAGCCTGTGTGTCTAAATTATCTAGGGAAAAAGAATCAAGATAATTGGACTTCTTTATCTCGCTTACGAGAAATTTTAGAGCGAGCTGGCGGGATGACTGGCTAGACAGGGTTCCAACTCGGCAAAATAGGTGAAGAGGCATTGCTGAGGTAGCATCTGCGAAAAGGGAATAGGTGAGGCAAGTTTGGCGAAGAGGCATTATTGAGGTGGCATATGCGAAGTGGATATAGGCGAGGCGAGTTTGGCGAAGAGGCATTGCCGAGGTGGCATATGCGAAGAAGGAATAGGCGAGGCGAGTTTGGTGAAGAGGCATTGCTGAGGTGGCATATGCGAAGTAGATGTTGGCGAGGCGAGTTTGGCAAAGAGGCATTGCCGAGGTGGCATATGCGAGGTGGAAATAGGCAAAGAGAGATTGGTAAGGTGGCATACACGAGCTGGCATATGCGAAGTGGACATGCGAAATGGAAATATGCGAAGTAAGTCTGGCAAAGTGGGAAGCTGAGAGGCAGTAGTCTATTTAAGAGGAGATGCAATAGCTATTTTCACGATATTTTCTTCTTCTCTTTTCTTCGTTCATTCTCATTTCTTCTCCTATATTTCTCAAATCTGTCCCATTTGTTTTTAGTATATTAATGATTAAAATTAATGCATTGGATTATTAAATTAGCGCATTTAAGGCTTTAATCATCATTCTCCAATCAGATTCTTCAGAAATTCAGTTTTTGGAAAAATAAGGTAATTTTCTCCAAACTTCATTTTCTCTTTAGATTAAGAATTTTTGATAGATAGAATAGATCTACATGAGTATATAGACTCTATTATAAGTATTTAAGACTATTATTTTTTTGTTTAATATTCAAGATATCCAATTTTCTTAAAGGATTAATTAAATTGATGTTAGGAAACAATAATGGAGGCTGTAAGATGATTAAAATTATAGAGAATCATATTATAAACAGTTGATTGAGGAAATCCTAATTTTGAGCATTTTGAAAATGTCATAGGAAAAGAGGATTCAAAAAATTAAAGGAGAATTATTGGCTGTACCAGTAACTGAGGAAAATATACAAGGATAAAATTAATTTAAAGTAAGTATGAACATTGCATATGCATATTGCTTCTTTGAAATGATATGCCCAAGCCTTCTTAATGTTCACCAATATGATTCACATGTTATATGACAGTGTATTATTGAACTATTAAATGAAATTCCCATGATATTCTCAAACAGATGATAATTGTTTCATGTGATTACTATATTTATCTTATAAATGACTTGGTCATCTTTCCTTAGACCAAGCTCGTATGCAACCCATTTGTTAACTTGACTGAATTTTATATTATATGTTGATGGTCTTATGACCAATCTGATTTCCTGTAAGGTTACAACCATATGACCCTATGAATAGAACGCTCTTCCCAATGAGAGTAAATTCACTGGTCCATTGTGCACTTTGGGAACCTATCTGATAGGGTTTTTATCAGTGTTCCACCTAGAGGGGACCATGAACTCTAGGCGTATGCCTGGCCAAGAATGCATTTGCGATAAGGTAGTAAGGACTACTGATGCGCTCTGTTGTGATAGGTAGCAAGGCTATTGATGCATGCTACAGTTCTATCATGTGATTTGATAGTGCTATTCGATTGTGAGAACTTTTGTTCTTGAAAGCATAACCATATGATATTTTCTTACCATATTCTTTGGATTGACCTTTCTTTTGGATTGATATATTTCTATATATTGCATGTTCATATCTTACTGAGTTGAAGGCTCACTCCTCTTCTATGTATTTCAGGTAACAATGTAACTCGTGAGGGAGCTAATATAGAAGACCGAGCTTCTTGATTCATTCCCCCAAGAAGTCTCTATTGTAATTATCTTGATATATATATATATATATATTCATTGAATTGTATTATGGTATTGTATGTATAAGGAGTATACTCTAGAGCTCCGTAGTTAGATATTGAGGATGATATTATTTTGATGTCTGAACTGTTACATTTTGAGATGCCCTTGTTCTTTAGTGATGTGGGATGTATCTTTTGATCAGTAAGGAACAAGAGCAAATTATATGATGATAAATACAAATGTATGAATTATGATTATATGAACTATAGAAATGAATATTTGTAATGATATCTATATTTGATATGAACATGTATTATGAATGAGATCCATGATTAGTGAGTTCTACGGGTTTATGGTGGCCTTAAGCCTACCTTTGCCCTAGGACCGTCGCACCAATGGAGTTGGGGTGTGACACATAAAGCTCTGAAACTCCAAGTCCTACAAATTGAAGAATCAAGTATGCAAGTATCCAAGTAAATCAAGAACTTCAAGTTCTTCAATAATTCTACATCAATAAATAGAAGATTACTATATTAATTCAAGAGCAAGCTACCTCGACGCTTGAGTTGTGTTCATTTCAACAAATCTCTATATATCAAGAACAAATAAGTCTAGCTCTTGAATCACAAGTCTTCAATTCAAGTGAAGCTACCTTCGATTTAGGATCAAGCCAATCAAGCCCTCAAATCACAAATCTAAATTTTGATTTGAAACCAAGCAAATATTGATTAAAGATACTAAATCCATCCTTTTATTAAATTAATAAAGTTTGATATTTGTTACATCATTCTTGTCTTCAATTTTGGGTAAATTACACTCATCTTCCCTCACCTATTGACTAATGCACATGATCGTCCCCCATTAATTTTTTTAATAGTTTTGATGTTATATCACTTATTTCATGAAAGTCTTTCAATTCATTTTCTGTTAGATCTACTAACATAAATTATATATGGACGCTATATCATCAATTTAAAATTCAAAAAAAGCCATGTCAGCCATTTTCTCTCTCACCTTCACATGCCTGCAGGTTCCCACTCTCCCTCTCTTTCTTTTCTCAGGCCCATTTACCTAGCAAAACTTGCTTCCTTTCCAAAGCTTTGAATTCCTCTCTTTAATATAATCTAATCGCATTTTACCTTTTCATTATAACCTAAAAATTGAGAAAACCTAAAGAGAGGAAGAGGAAATAACATACCTTTAGGGTAAGAAATCATAAAAAAAATTCATCTTTCTTCTTCAGATTTTTAGCATGGCAGAACTTATATGCCAGGCCGATCTGCAAATGTGGTAAAGTAGTTACCCTTTATACTTCCTGGACCAAAGTTAATCTTGGGAAGAGGTTTCATGGCTGCAAATATTATGCAGTAAGTAATTATATTTCATATTTAATGAGTGGTGATTTAGGAGGTAGTATGATTTGATCTTGACTTGGGTTTTTTTTTTTTTTTTTGTTTTATTTTCTTTCTAGACACCTAGTAGATAGTATATATTCTTTGTGTTGATGGATCCTGAATACCCTGAACGTGACAATAATATAATCAATGCATTGTTGAGGAAAGTAGATAGGTTGAAAAAAGAGAAGAAATAGATTTGTATCAGAAATACAGTGATGGGTTTGTGTTAAATATTTGTATGGGGATTGCAGTTTGTTTTATGGGTATTCCTTTGATTTCTTCATAGGTGGCCATGAAGAAAGACTGAAATGGGATGGTTCTAGGGAAATGATTTCCTTTTCTTATTTTTTAGGGTTAATTATTATTTAATTCTTGAGATTTGTCAAAATTAATGAAGTGATTCCTGCATTTTGAGAAACTCACTACTTAGTCCCTATCTTTTGGTTTTGTTATATGAATTGGTCTTTCCGTTTATTTTTTTTATAAATTCCGTTAAAAAAATAAAAAGAAAAAGAAAATAACTTTTAATACCTAAAATATCCTTCTTTTATTTTCTTTTAGATTAGGGGCATTATCCTAAAATAAAACTCATAATCCATCTATCTCACTCTCTTTACATATAAATCCATAATTGCAAAAAATTTCTATAAAAAATCGGGTTTAAAAAATTCCTATTAAATAATTAAAATTTTAAAAGTTAATTGGTATTTATTTCCTTAGATTTGTCGAAATTAACGAAGTGATCCCTGCTTTGGTGTGGCTAATTTGAAAATTTTAATGACATGTGAAAAGCATTTTGGTCATTTTATTGGTATTTAACGATAAAAATGGATGGAATAACCAATTCTGTCATGACTCGACCCTATTAGACACGTGATCAATACTTTGGAATGGAAAATCATAAGGCTTTTAGAACCATTCAACGACAAACTGCAATATGACAGCTGTAACTGTCATAAAGTAAGGGTTATGGGCCTACCTGTCAAGTAGAACCTAACAAAAAAAAAAAAATTATCAACTTTTTGCCACTTAGGGCTATCATCATACATATAACACTATTATCATCAGATTTCTTCTTAACAAAAAAAATAACAGAACTACGACCATAAATCTAACACTGATAATAACAATGCAAAGCTTTAGAGTTTTTACTATAATGAATATGAAATAATTACATAATAAAATAAAATAATTTCACTGCGTGAAAAATAGATGGTAGGAGTACTCAACTTAAAAACTTAATCTCTTTAAACTTAACCCGGAACCTAAAAAAATAATATTTGAACAGGGGTGAACGTTCGACTCAATAAGCTGATATAAATTGATTTAACATGCAGGTCATTTATTCATCTATATAAAGTGCCACATTATATATAACCATCCATAAACATACATAACATTCATGATGAAAATGTATGTGGAATCCAATCTCATCTATATTTTGGTTTATTATAAATAGGGAGCCGACCACCTCTATTGGCTCTCTTAAAATCCAACTAGGGGTCACGATGAGACCAGCTCAAACTAAACATCCCAATACTCTTATTCATGTTTAGGGACCATGGTGAGACAAGCTCTAATCAAGCTAAACCCTGTAATAATATCATCATCATAAATCATATCGTATCATGTTACATCGTTACTGTTTTCTATGTTAATATAGGTGCATTCCACTTTATTCTATTTACATCTCAATCACAGACATTCATATTATTTATTATCAACATCATAAAATATGGCATAAACATATGTTTATAAAGTGAAAATTTAACTTTCTCCTTAAATAGTTACATGTATACAAAGTGAAAATTAAATAATTGAAATAGATTTAAACTTATTAGTTTATTCTTTAAACAAAATAATACATAATTTCTTTATTTTCCAATAAAAATTCATATCAGTCCCTTTCATTTATGTCCAAATCATATTTCAAAATTATAATTAAAGGTCATACTCATGCCTTAATGCAAATATTTAACCAATTAAATACTACTAAGAATATAATAAGAAAATTAACCGAAATTAATATTCAAACACAATTTATTAACTAATCATATAAGGAAGTCTACGAGCAATTATTATAAAACTCATTCATTTCACATGTTCATGATCCTTTTTATTTTTTATTTTTACCTTCGGACCTAAACAAAATAATTTAAATCCAAACAATACATCTACGTTAAAGTCATGGACTAAAACACCTTCATTATCAACTTAATCTTACAGTTATCAATTTCACACAAAATTCATCGTTTTTTGTTAGTCAAACTCCATTTGAAACTAGTAGCAATTAATCCATTGAATCAATAAATTAACATCTTTCATAAGAATTTTTAGTCATAGCATTGAGAGTTAAAAAAAAACATATTAAATTGATTCTCTTTAAACTCAAAAGCTCAGGAAATTCGGAATCACTTTCTTGACATTAAGCTTTACTCCAAATCCTGGACCAATTCACGAGTAGCAATAACTTACAGCCAACAAAATTAAGTTTAACACAAATTCTCTCAAACTTTAAATTTAAGCCAAACATCAATATCCCATCTGAAAGTCACTTTGGCAACTAAGAGGAGATGACAGTTAGTGTTTAAAAATTAAGACCAAATAAAAATATTAATGGAAAAAAAGAAGAAAAAATGAGATACAAGATTTTATAGTGGTTCGACCAATTTTTTGGCTACATTCACTTTTCAAAATCACATTTAAGTATTTCACTTAATTTTTTTACAGGTGCAAAATCAAATCCAAATATTTAGATTCATACGTAAACCTTACAAAATATTTTCACAGGCTTACATTTAAATATTTACAAGTATGTTCACATACTCACACTCAAATTTATACATGTGTTTTTCTAAAACTCACACTCAAACCCTGAAAAAGTACAATAGACGAGAAGAAGAAAATCCCTTTTAACTTTTTCCTAAACTCTTAATAATTAATAAGTCTTAACAACCTCAAATATTTACAACAAATAGCACACAATTAATATTTTACAAATTTTTAGCTCTTTAAACTATAGATATGAATGATTTGGTGCAATAATTCAATGAATGGTTCTCAATAGTTGTTCTCTTATATTTAAATTTCATACCAACTCATATTTATACTGTGGCATGAAATAGAGTCGTTTTGCCTCATTAAATTTAATTAAGAGCAGTTGACAGCTTTTTTCATATGCTATATTTTTTCTCTGTTTTTATCGAGTCACGGCTGCGGCTATTTCGTCGCACCCGTTACTTGCCTAGTGGTGATGAACTTCACAGCTGCTACTTCCTATTCGTGGCTGCAATCTTTTTCGAGTTGCACCCACGAATAATGCCCTGTTATGGACTTGGGCTTCTGGACCTTCTAAAATCCTTAGTTGCCTCTGCGACTTTCCTAGTAGGGGCCACAATTCATAGTAGCGCATGCTACATTAATTATAGTGCCCACAAGTTTTGCTCTTCTAATGTCTTGGTTATTGTCGTCCTTAGTAGTGGCTGTGACTTTTTATTTGCATCTGCGATTCTATGTCGCAACTATGACTTCTTCAATAGCATCTGCTACTTCTGCAAATTCTGCAACTTAAATTCTGAAGATTTGTTTGGTAAATTTCTCAATTTTGCTCCCCCTTAGCATATGCACTCTTTCAAATGTGTTAAACCTATGATTTAGTACTGGTCATGATTTTTCATGCCTTAACCAACTCAAACAAGTTGTTAGTGTAATTAACACATTGAAATATTTTGTTATCATCAAAATCAACATCAAACCCAAGGGGTTCAACAATCTCTCCATTTTTATGATAACAAAATCATACATACAAGTGTTTAAGAAAGAAGTAAAATAGCTCAACCAATTAAATGCAAACAATACATGTATACACTTCTCCTCCTTTTAAAATGAATAGCTTAACACATAATGGGGTCCAAATTATTTATCCCCCTTAATAAATCAAAAAATATTCAAGGGGTACTCAAGAGATCGTCAAAGCAAATTTCCACAAAAAAAAATCAAAATACATTTAAGCAATTAAATATGCCATCAATCAATTTCATAGTATATGAAAATAAACATGTAATCCATAGCATACCAACTATTTAAATTTCAAAAGGTGTAAGAGATGATACTTGTTTACCTCTCATGCTCTTTTCCATTGTGGCATTCTACCATTGCTCCATTGGTAGTGCCTTCTAATATTTGAACTCTTCATGTTGTTGAATGCTTCATAACCTTTGATGTAAGGTCTATATGTTATTCCATTTCTATATGCTCCATATGCATAGTCTTTGTTTACACCATTGTTCAAAGCACCACATCTCTTATGTGGAGGTTGATAAACCATTTTTGTTTCATCATTCTTCTTCAAAAATTTATGCATAGAATAAATAAAGGAATACATTTTTGGTACACTTTTTTCCTTTAGGTCTATGGGGTTAGCGTTAAGATAATTCAAATTACTATACCCTAGGTGTAATTTTCTATCATAACATCTATAACTGGTATGACCAAGTTTACCACAATAATGACATTTCATTCTATGATAAACATTATTTCTTAGCCTAAAATAAGGTCTTGGTCTAGTATATGCAAATAAAGGTCTTTTTTTACCCTATGCCTTAGGCATGTCATTCTTAGGTCTTATAACCTTGGGTGGAGGCATATATGTCACGTGTAATATGGAGCTAGATGCCTTCACAAAAGTAGTCTTAGAGGTGGATGACTCACCGCCTTCACTATATCCAAGTCCAAACTTAGTAGTTGTTCACCTTTGAGATTCAAGGATCTCATATAACTTATTTTTGCCTTCGCAAAGTTTGGATATAAACTTATCATGAGAAGCTAATTTATCCTTCAAATTCTTATTTTGTTTACAAATATCATCAAGACTTTGAGTCTTTTGAAGGATAATTTTTTCTAAGTCACATTTAGAGGCATTCAAACTGGCTATTTCATCTACATAACTATCACATGCATTCAAAATTTTATTTGACATTGTTTTCAAATTATCATAAATGATTCTATTATTTACATGGCATCATCATCATTAGTGAAATTTGAATTACTTACCTTACTTGAATAATTGTCCTCATCAATTACCATAAAGTATAGATTAACAACCTCCTCCTTGCTAGCTTCATCATCATTATCCGAGTCACTTGAATCATCCTGAGTGGCTGCTAAATATTTTTTATTAAATTTCTTCTTATTTTTCAACTTTGGACATTCGGATTTAATGTGACCATACTTATCACATTTGAAGCACTTAACTTGATTGCTTTTTTGGTTGTCTTGCTTTCCACATGGCTTCTTCTTTCTAAGGATTAAATTCTTTATTTTTAGAGTGAGAATAGCCATATCTTCATCATCATCATCATCCTTATCACTTCCACTTGTACATGTCTCTTTTGAAACAAGGAAAGCCAACCTTTTATTCTTTTCTTCAACTTTTCCTTGAGATAAGGTAATCTTATGAGTAAGTAACTTACCCATTAAATTGTCGGTTAGTAAGGTACTCAAGTTGTTGGCTTCTTCTATAGAAGTGACTTTTACTTCCCAATCTTTTTTGGGGACAACTCTTAGAATCTTGCAATTTATGTGTTCAAGGAAATATGTCTTTCCTAGCTTGCTCATTTAATTAACAATCACTATGAGGTGATTGTACATTTCAAATACCTTCTCATTGGTTGCATTTGGAATAATTCATACTCATGAGTATGAATTTGGATTTTCTTACCTTTTACTTTATTAGTGCCCTCATGAGTATTTTTCAATGTGTCCCAAATTTACTTGGCTGAAATGTAATGGGAGATTTTTTTATATTCTTCTCTACTCAATGCACAATAGAGAGTATACATTGCTTTTTGGTTTCTTCCATTGGGCTTCTTCAGTACAATGCTATCCATGATTTTTGTAGGTACGACATACCCTTCTTCAATGACATCCTATAGATCAATGCCATCGCTATCTATAAAGATTTCCATACGATTTTTCCAATAAGGATAGTCGGTGCCATCGAAATATGGTGGACTCACTGTAAAACCACTTTCAACAATACCAACTCTTTGACTTGCCATGATCTTTATTCCAAGATGGTTAAATCTTTGATAAAAGTGAAAACAATGCTCTTATACTAATTGAAAGTCCATTTGGAAACCAAGATGGGGTGAATTGGTTGGTGTTTAAAAATTAAGACCAAATAAAAATATTAATGAAGGAAGAGAAGAGAAAATTGAGACACAAGATATTATAGTGGTTCAACTAACTTTTTGCCTACATCCACTCCTCAAAATTATATTTAAGTATTTCACTTGATCCTTTTGCAGGTGCAAGATCAAACCTAAGTGTTTAAACTCACACTCAAACCTTATAAAGTGTTTTCACAAGCTTACACTTAAACCTTTAGCAGTGTTTTTACAGGCTCACACTTAAACCTATACATGTGTTTTTCTAAGACTCACACTCAAACCCTTAAAAAGTATAAGAGATGAGAAGAAGAAAATCTATTTTAGGTTTTTCCTAAACTCTTAATAATCAATAAGTCTTAACAACCTTAAAAATTTACATCAAATAACACACAATTAATGTTTTACAAATTTTCAGCTCTATAAGCCATAAATATGAATGATTTGATACAATAGCTCAATAAATGGTTCTTAATGGTTGTTCTCTTATATTTAAGCTTCATACCAATTCATATTTATACATTGGCATGAAATAAAGTTCTTTTGCCTCATTAAAAGCAATTAAGTGCAGTTGACAGCTTTTCCAATGGTTATATTTTTTGTCTGCTTTTACCTAGTCGCGGTTGCGACTGTTTCGTTGCTCCTACTACTTGCCTAGTGCTGATGAACTTCACAGCTGCTACTTCTCATTCGCGGATGCAATCTTCTTTGAATGGTGCCTGTGACTTTCTTTATTTATACCTTGGAATGAAATAGAGTTGTTTTGCCTCATTAAAAGTAATTAAGTGTAGTTGACAACTTTTTCCAATGGTTATATTTTTTGTTTGCTTCTACCTAGTCACAACTGCAACTGTTTCGTTGTGTCTGCTACTTGCTTGGTGCTGATGAACTTCACAGTTTCTACTTTCCATTCGCAGCTGCGATCTTCTTCGAGTGGCGCCTGCGACTTTCTTTGTCGAGCGCGAGTACTGTTATGGATTTGGGCTTCTGGACCTTCTAGAGTCTTTAGTCAGGCTTACGACTTTTTTGGTAGCGGCCGCGATTAATAGTAGCGGCTACTACATCAATTATAGTGGCCGCAAGTGTGAATACTGATTTTTTACACCTGTTGGACTCATACCAAGTGGAACAGTGCAAACCGGAACCAAACCCGCTCACAGACGGACTCGAAAGAGCATCAAAATGGAATTGAGCCACTGCTGCCACCCTGAAGGGCTAGTATTGCTGCCCCAGGCCACCTCCTCTGGGTGGCAGCATGGCTCCTTGCCAGGCTTGCCGCCCCTCTTTGTACTCTTATGCTGCCAAAGGCCTTGGTGGCGCCACCGCTCCCCTCCAGTGGCACCAGCTTACCTTGCCCGTGGCAGCTCCATTCTGAACCTATTTTTTCCTAAATCCCACATCCAAAGATGATGGGATTTGACCCTCCAAGCTTCTACTATAAATACTTGACCCCCTCAACCTAGTTTCGGGCCCCGAAATCTCTGAAGTTGAATTTTTCTTCTTAGATGTCTTCTGTTCTCCCTCATATACCTATTTTTCTTATTTCTTTTACTTTCTTTGAGTTTAAAGAAGGACTTTTTAGGGCATGTGGAGCCTCAAAATTAATTTAACATAAAGTCACTTTATCCGTTTGTTTTTTTTTTTTTTTTTGAATTGTCAGATAAAAGGCAGTTCGACCATCTTCCCGTGCTTCGATCGATTCAAGGTGAAACTTCGATCCGGAAGAGCATCTGTCCGCCGGCTCCCCAAAGATCAAAGGTATCAACTCATAAACTCCTTTTTCTTTTCTTATTTTGATAGAGCATCAAAATAAACAACTCATCTTTTACCTCTCTTTAGTTTGATAGAGAATCAAAATAAAGAACCAAAACATGATAAATTGGGCATAAAATCAACCCTCATTCGCAAGAAGGAAGAACTGCGTGGGTTTTGATTCCCATTCAATGGGATACACAGGCAAGCTGTATACAAGTTTCAAATCCAAAAATATTAAAAAATCATCTTTTCCTTTTAATTTGTTTATTCTATTCTTATTTAGTTCATGGGATGAATTTTTCTTTATTTTAGCTTAGATCTTTGGAGAATGTGTGATCAACCTAGAACCTATAAGGGTTAGAGTTGATATCTCCTATTTTGGATTTTTGAATTGTAATAATTTGCTTTATTGTTCTCTTTATTGCTCTACTTTATTTCTTTATGTATTCATCTTATATGTCATTTCATTTATATATGTCATTCTTTAAATTTTTCATCAAAATATTTTAAATCAAGGTTAAAATTAGAAGCCAAGTTCAATCGAAAATCTAGTCCACGAATCCTCTTTGATTTCAAAGACTAGTGCGCTTTTTTTCTTTTGGGATAAAATTGGAGTCAAAATGATTTTTTTTTTTACCTTAAATTTTTCCAACAAAAATAACTTAAGGTGACGACTTCAAAATCATTTTCAAAAGGCGTTAGGGTCGTCTCTATCCATGAGAAATAGTCCCTAATGAGCATTTTCGATTCCATTTAGCGGACTAGACGCGGTGCTCGAGCGAGGCCATACAGCTGGCGATTCCACTGGGGACAAACTTTTTAAAAAGTTAAAGAGAACTACCAATTGGTTGAAAATCTTTTTTCAAAAATGACTTTTTTACTTGGCTTTTAGTTTAACTTTGATTTTCATGCATCACTACATAACCAGTTACGAAATTCAACCTTTGGATAGCAAGTAGCATTGATCCGACAACTCTCTTTGAGTATGTTGAGAGATAGTGAAAGCATCCACCCCGCAACGAATCTTCAATCCTTTTGAAGTGTAATGAGCAATAGTACTATTGGACCCACGCTAAACTCATTGTTTCACATCTGGTTAGGTATATCACTGCTCTAGTGTGACTGGTACCCTTAAACCAAACCACCTAACCTTTATATAATGAATATTAAACCTTGGACCTTAGGGCTCATGAACCATAATAATGTTAAACTGTCACCATAAACCAATTTTCTTCATACACATACATATATGCATAACCATGAATTCATGCATATTATGAACTAAGAACCAATGAGTCAATGGTCAACCCAAAGTCCAAAAACGTTGAACCCATTAAACCATCCATAAAGTTTCAAAGCTTATATAGATTAGATCCTTCTTTTCCACCCTTGTTTAGGTTTTGCTTAGACCACCATGACCTGATCCAAATGTTTCTTTTCAAAGGTACAAATGGAAAGCACAATACCCGACATGGATGCCATAAAGACACTTTTAGCCATCTTACTCAAGAAGTGAGAGGATAACTTTCGTATTGCCTTAGACCATGCCCTTAATACACAGTGCCAATCCATCCTTAATGAGGTAAAAACAATGATGGCTCAAGGAACAAATGTCCACCAAACTGATGCTCCTAATACGTCTTCATCCCTTCCACCAATCTCGTTATTGATCTGACAAATAATGGGAAAGCTCCTGAAGTTGTCATTCCTATACAAGCTATCAATTTTAATGGTCGCACTACTTCATCCTCCTCCCCGAATATTTTTCATGGAGGAGAAGGCTCCAACTCGATCGAAACTAAGAAGCTGATGGAAAAAAATTGAATGTATGGAAAGGCTTCTTAAAAACATTAAGAAGTATGAGGATCTCATTGATGTTGATGATCTTACTCTTTTCCCGAATGCTAGGGTTCCTTCAAAATTTAAGATGCCTAGTATGGATAAAATCGATGACACCACTTGCCCAAAGACTTATTTAAAGATGTATGTGGGAGCTATGAACCCATTGGGGGGTGGACAATGAGCTCCTTGCTCAATTGTTCCAACAGTCACTCACAGGTGCTGCGATGAGATGGTTCGTCGATTTGGACATCAACTTTAAGAAAACTTGAGATGATATTTGCAATGCCTTTGTCAAGCAATATCATTACAATATTGAGGTGGACATCACTAGAAGGGATTTAGAGACCATTAAACAACAACAAAAGGAGTCTTTCTCCACTTTTCTTACTAGATGGAGGGCTAAGACAGCTCGGATGATGAACATGCCCACTGAGTAAGAGCAGATTGATATTATCATTAAGAACCTTCTTCCAAGTTATCAGACTTATCTCTAAACCCAGTATTTGCCAGATTTTAAAGCTCTCATTACCACTACTTCAAAGATAGAGGATTTGATCCAAAGTGGGCAAATCAAAGAAGAATCCTCTAGTTCAAGGTATAAAAAGAATACCCACTATACCCACAATACTTCCTCCAATCAGAAAAGCGGGGAAGTTGCTGCCATCTCCAACCATCCTTCTATAAGACTCGAGAGAAGATCCTTCACTGATTTGGGTATGCCTTTGGTTATGGTGTACAAGAAGGCTTTGGAATCAAATATGCTCAAGCCTTTAGAACCTAGGTGTAATATCTGCCATTTTGTAGTGTATTTATTGATTTTGTATGTTTGGAGAATTTATTAAATTTTAAATGAGAATGTTGAGAATTTCAGGAAACTTTTATTTTGGATGCAACAGAATTCATTGATGATAATTTCATATTCTTAAAGACATAATTTGGTAAAGTATAAAACATAAAAGTTGTTAATTTATGTCTTAGCTATAATTCTGTAAAATGGTTTGATAAAATGTTATGTATGTGATGAGTTGTGTTTATTTGAGCAAGGCTGGTCTGGTTGAGAGTTTCTGTAGGGATGCAGTGTATGTTCGGAATTACTGGAAATGACTGAGGCAGAATTAGCTGAAGTGATGAACATGAAAAATGTTCCTTTATATGTTGAGATAATGCCTATAAAATTTCAGAATTTTTAGATAAGTATATCTCAGTGGAGAGTGATTTGTACCAGGGCTATTCGGTTAGATTTTGAGGCAGGAGTCTAGGTGACTTTTGGAGAGTCACTATGGTGTGGGTGTTGCTTATTTTGATTTGAAATTTTGGTATGTTGTGTTCCTAACTATTGATTGTAAGTGACAAGAAGAATTGATAAGTTTGGATAATTGTAGCTCATTTGCGAGCTGGCTAAGTGGGGGATGTTCAGGCAGGAAAGTTAACTTAGAAGTATTGGTTATGGTGAGCCAGCAAAATGTGAGGAGCTATTTTCGTGGATTGGCAATAAGAGGTGGCATTATGGCAAAGTGGCGAAGAGGAAAGGCGAAGAGCGAAGGCGAAGAGCTTTGGCGAAGAGGACTTGGCGAAGAGGACTCGACGAAGAGGCATTGTGCGAAGAGAGAATGTACAAAGTGGCAGTTCACGAAGGAGGGAAGAAGTGAAGAGGCGAAGAAGCATTGCCGAGGTGGCATATGCGAGGAAGAGTTGCGAGGAGAATCTGGCGGGCAGCATACGCGAGGTAGCATATGTGAACTAGAATGTGCGAGGCAGCATTGCCGAATCAAGATTTGCGAACTGGAAAGTGCGAGCTGGGAATGCGAAGTGGGTATGGCGAGCTGGTCAGCGTGTTTCTGGGCAGAAGTTTATTTAAACCCAGTGAATCCCAGTAGCGTTTTCACTATTTTCTTTCTTTCGTCCACCGAAAGTTTCATTCCTTGTCTCAGATTGTTCCATTTTATATTCTAAGGCATTAATACTTAGATTAATGCAATAGACTTCTAGATTAGTCTATATTAAGGCAGAATCATCAATTTGAGCAGTATTTTGCAGAAATCTCAG
>CANXYC010140815.1:0-12440 GCA_948193065.1 Aleurites moluccanus
ACATAAAATATAATTATTATATAAATAGAGTGTGAGACACAAAATATATAAAAAATCAAAAACAATGTTTGTTTATATATATATATATATATATATATATATATATATATATATATATATATATATATATATATATAAGAAGGAGTTACATTATCTCAATTCATGGTAATAAGGACAAAAGAACATTTACAAATAAATCTCATCCATACAAACCTTTAAGGAATGTTAACAATAAAGTGGTTATAAATGGTACTCAAAATCATGTTTGGGTTCATTGAAATAAAAATAAAATATATTAACAAATATAATGGCATATACACAGTACATGTGCATAACTCACCTCCAACAGAGCAACAAAATTTCCACACAAAGCTCTAAGTCCTCAGATTATGCAATGTCCAAACCTATACACAGAGATAACCCATTTAGGGTTTCCATACCCAATTAAAATCAAACTATATTTCTTAGGATTTATACTCCCCAAAGTCAACATTTAAGGTTTATATATCTCCATTTAATATTCTTAAAAAAAATTCAAATATTACAGATGATCAATATATTCACTATTCACCAAACCCTAACATTTTCATCCATTTCCATTTTAATGTCTTTAATCCTTTTTGTAACACAATATATGCTAAAGGAAACTTAAACAACTTAAAATCAACTTTAAAAGATAAGGAACAGAGGCTCACCCAAAGTATTTAACTTCCTCTAGTTCATAGACAAAACCATAGTTTGAATGTTTTGAGATTTCCTTGGATATGCTTGATGAAATCTTGCTCTAGAGGCTAAATCTTAAAAATGGATGATGGAAGATGTTGGTTTTTATGGACATAATAAATAACATATGGGCTCAGTCACAGAGAAAAAAAGAAGAATAAGAAATGGGTTTTAGAAACTTAGGTTATAAAACAAAAGGGCCTGAGCCAATTAAATAGGCAAAATGAGCTAACTTAAGGGCATGGGAAATTCTCAAGGGCGTAGGGCACATGGAAAATAATGGTGAAGCCAGTGGAGGGCATCCAACACCGTGAAGGAGCAAAAAGGGACCAAGGCAGTAGGAGATTTTTCCCAAGCCTGTGGAGAAATGACAAAAATGGCTCAAGGTCATGGCCCATTTGTAAAGACATGGGGCTAAAACAAAAAAGCAAGGTCGTGGAAGGGAAAAGTTGATCCAAGGGCATGGATGGGCTTCCAAGCCTATAGGGAAGGGGCTAAGCCAGTGGCTTGTCTTCCAGGCTATGGGCAGTGATCTAGCTTGATAGTAAATTTGTTTCAGGGTTTAATTGAGCAATAATATAATATCCCAGCAGACAGAGCAATAAATAGTGAGAAAGTACAGAAAGTAATATAGATATAACAAACTATAGTAACGAATATAATATTAATTCCAGCATGAATAGGCTCAATCGATTATTGAAATATATAGAGAATGATAGAGAGTAATATTCAAGAATTTTTGAGCCTCAACCGAACAACTTTTGAGATATTGTCCCGAAAAATATATGTGTTAATTACATTGCCGGGAAAATAGCAGTCCGGCTAATTTAAGAATTTCTGATCCTAACTTAAGGGAATTAAGTTAGTTAATTTTATGTAAAATTATGGTGAAAAGAAAGAGTTGAAAAATATTTTAAAATACTGAAAATAAGAGTAATGGCAAAATTGTAATTTATGGCAACTTTAGGGGTAATTATGGAAATCCACTGTTTGGGATCCAGAAATTACCCAGAACTATTTTTAAATGATAGAACAACTTAAAATAAGGTATTTCACTCTCCACACTTGAGGTTGAATCTAAACAGAATAGACAAAAAAATTTACAAAAAGTTTTGGGGACAAAATGCAAATAAAAATATTTTGGGTCAAAGTGCAATTAAACAAAGTTGTGGGACCCACCCTTTCTAGAAAGGGAGCTAGGTGGCTGGCCATGGTGGTGAGGAGATGATTTTTTTTTATATAGAAAATAATTAATTGATTTATCAGTTAATTGAAAAGGTGACAAATAGCCAAAATTATAGAGAATTCTTTTTTTTTTTTGTCTTCATTTCTTTTTGAGTTGGCTTTTGGTGTATATAAAAAGAGGATGGAGATAGCTATTATGAGGAGGTTGGCCGAACCACTAATGGAGAATTACCAAAGAAATAGTTTTCTAACCCTTCCAAATAAATCAACCAAAATTAGATAGGAAGAGATGAGAGAAAGAAGAGGGAGAATAGGAAATTGATGGAGATTATGTTAAGCTATTTTGGGAAAGAAAAAAAATCATCTAAGTGCAAGGTAATAATTCTAAATTTATCACTTTTAATTTTATTTAAGAGTTCTAAGGTTTGATTTGGCAAATAATTGAGGTAATTAATTTAAAAATGTAAAGAATGAGCTAGGGTTTATATAGTTTCTGAAATTTGATTTGAGGCAGTAATTTGTGGTTAATATTCCGAAATTTTAATGACTGAATTGGAGGATGGACAAAACATGAAAGTTGTAAATAAATCTGTTAATTAGAAGTCTGTAAAATTAATTTGTAAAATTTGAAGTGAGGAAAGAGTTATTGAGTAAAAACTATAACTGACTCGGAATTAGGTTTTCTAGAAAATGATATTGTGTTTTTACTATATATAATGATAGAGACATAATTAGAAGAAGTGTTAAACATAAAAAGTGTTCATTTATGTCTTATATATAATCTTAAAAAAAAGTTTTTCAATTGTATTTTTGGTTTATGAGATATTAGGTCATGAGGGTAATCTCTCCGGATTGACTGATAAACAGAACATAGACTATTGAGCTCTATGGATATAAGGACCTTAAAGTCTGAATTAGAGAAAGTGTTAAACATTAAAAATATTCATTTATATGATATCTAAATTTTGTAAAATGGTTTTGTAATTTGATGAGCATGACATTAATTATAGGCATGGAAACAAAGTCTGTTCAGACAAGGATTTCAAGGCAAGTAGTTTAATTTTGGAAATTCACTAATAATTGTACAGTAATCTAAATATTCTAAAATTTGGATATGTTATAATATTATATGTATATTTTCAATAGAAAAAATAATTGCAATAATTGGATGAGTATAGATTGAGTTATGAGATAAAAAAAAGTACAGACTGCCAGAATAGGATTGCAGACAGAATGCAGGGTAGCAGGACTGGTTATAAGTTTAAGTTTAAATTAACACAATAAATTATGTAGCAGTGGGATTAATGTGAATTTTGGATATGTTAAATCTTGATATGTCTAGTTTAAATAGGAATAAGAATTGAAGAAATTGGATAAGTGTAGAAAGAGATATGGAATAAGGAACACAGTCTGCCAGTATGAAAAGTTACACAGAAAAACCTCAGTAATTTGGAAATTCTTGAGAATTTCTTTAATATAAGTAATATAATTTTATGTTAAATAGTATCTAAATAAAAATTAATTGAATATGTTGAGTCAAGAATGAATGAAAGATAGTGATGAGTACTATGAGTATGTGAGCAATGAACCAAGGAAATGGAATTGGAAACGAAAGGAATAAATAAAGTACAATAAGAAGTGCTTAATGAGGTGAGTAATGTATACATCATATTCATGCCTTGATTTTTTTACCCGATGAATATGTTTTCTTCTTGATTAAAATGTCACTTTGCTATTGTTGATCATTCTTTGATCATTATCAAAGATTAAAATTATCCATATTAATTGATTGTTATTAATATTGAAATGTCTATTGTTCTTTATTGATCATGTACCCACATGTTTCCAAAAGTATGCACACCAAATGTTTATCCACAGTCCATGATATTTATTGTTAATTACTACCTTTGTATCAAGAAAATAAACCGATACATGATTAATAAAATGTATTGACACTGATTGATAAGTAAACCCTATGTATCGATCTAAAGCCATTGTATCGTAATGTTCCTAATGAATACTGGATATTGTTATTGATTTCTATTGGCCTATTTACATGAGATTTGACAGAGTTGCCTCCTGATGGAAAAGTTGGTACTACCATCAGTAATGTGCACATTGACTATATGTGATACCCTAGCTAAGAAGGGTTTACTGTCCTAGCCATAAGACCTTATCAATCTTATGTATATTGATACGTGATTGATATATGTGATACGAGTTTTATGACCCTTTATCTGTCTTATCTATATGATACGAGTATTGTTTACCTGTTCATTGATTCCAAGCTTATATCTTATTTCTTACCATTGCTGGCCATTCTTTCATCGATTATTGTTTATCATTGATTTGATTGTTACCTGTTCCAAACTTCCAAAGACATTTGGTGTGCAAATTAATTAACCTTAACATGTAAAAATGGATATATTGATATCCATTCATTGTAGTTATTGATACTTGACTACCATTATTATCCTTTATTATCATATGCTTATATCACCCGTTTAATGATGTATACATGCTCACTGAGTATTTTATACTCACGAAATAGTTATTTATAATTTTTACAGGGATGAGATAGAGGAAGCTGATTCCAAGTCAATTTCTTTTCCGATTTGGGATGTCAAGTACATCGAGGTAGAATTTTTATTCTCTAAAGGACATAAATGTCAATTCTTAAAGCTCTATGGCACTGTGTATAATTAGATGATTAATTATTATAGTGATAATATAAATAGTGAGGTAATGAATGACTATAATGTGTAATGCTTAATGATAATGTTAGTGAAGTGAAAATGATAGTGATACTGAAAAGGCTAAAATGAAATTTACATGTTATGAAAGAAATAGAAGTGTTATATATATTTGTGAAACCATGAATTTGAGGATATAAGGATGCCAAATAATTGGGAGAGTAAAAATAATCTTGTGCAGGCTGTGTAATTTTTAAAAGACACGGTTTTGGGTCGGAAAATAGGTTAAAATTACAAAGAAAACTTTGGCAAAATTTCTGAAAAATTTATAAGTAATAAATGGAACTTAAATATTAATGAATGAATTAAGAATGATTGATTGATAATTGGATTGTTAATGGGTTATACTGGTTTTTGGTGACCTTAGGTCTACCCGTGCCCTAGGATAGTTGCGTTCTAAAAGTGGGACGTGACAAATAAACATGAAAATTTCCAAAAATATGGAGCAAAGTTCACAAATTATCCAATTAATCCTTAACAAATTCAATTTAGCCCTAAACAAACATACAATTTTTAAACAGCTAACTAACAAAACTCATAATAAGAAAAAACAGAAATCAAGACTTAACATCACAAATAAGCAAATAGATATAGAAACAACACTCAAATCCAATCAATAATTCATAATACAAGCAATACAGATAGAGGGTGTTACGTTCTTCCTCCTAAAAGAAAATTCATCCTCAAATTTTTGCAGAAATCATACCTTTATTCCATGAAAAATTGAGGATACTTAATATGCTTACTAACCTCGCTCTCTCAAGTGCACTTTTCCATCGACTGGTTCCTCCAAAGAACTTTTACCATCGTTGTGTCTTTATTATAGAGTCTTTTAACCATTCCGTCAACAATGACTACATGAACCACTTCTTAGGTCAAGTCTAAGTTAAGCTCCAAAAGTTCCATATGTAATACATGCAAAGGATTTAGAACATACTTGCGAAGCATAGATATGTGAAACACTAAGTGAACACTATCAAATCTAGTGAAAGGGCTAACCAATATGATACATCTCTAACCTTATCCAGAATCTCAAAAGGTCCAATGTATTTGGAAAACAACTTTCCTTTCTTCCCAAATCTCATAACTCCTTTCACCGGTGATATCTTCACGAAGACCTTATCACTAATCGCAAAGTGAAGATCCTTCCTTTAAAGGTCAACATAACTCTTCTGATGACTAAAAGCAGTTCTTAAATGTCTATCAGATCAGGTCAGGTCCTTCAATGAATTTTTCTCAACCTCATCTAAACTAATAGGAGATCTATATTTTCTCTCATACAGAGCCTCATATAGTGCCATATGAATTATAGAGTGATAATTGTTATTATAGGCAAATTCAATCAATGGTAAGTACTTGTTCCAATTCCCTCCAAGGTCTAGAATGCACATTCTCAACATGTCTTTTAGAGTTTGGGTGGTCCTCTCTGACTTTCCATCAGTCTAAGGATGGAAAGCCATACTGAAATCCAAATAAGTGCCCAAAGACTCATGCAACTTTTGCCAGAATCTAAAAGTAAACTGAGACCTCTATCAGAAATGATCGACACTAGAATACCATGCAATCTCAGAATCCAAAATCATAATTATCATCCATTTGTTATATCAATCCATGATATAATCATCCAAAATATATATATATTCAACTTGTTCATAATGGATTAAAGGTAAATGAGGTCCTCTATCCAAATTTGTCACGTCCCGATTTTGAGACGCGACAGTCCTAGGATGCAGAAGATGCCAGAGGCGACCAGCACCCGAAGAATCCAATATCACATACAACTATCAATTAATTAATCAATTACTCAATTAAGTTCCATTTTGGCATTCTATAATCTGTCTGTAATTCTTACTGTAAGTTGCTGTAACAATCATCATATCATGCCATAACATTAACTATACTCCATAATATGTCATACATATATGTTCATAAACTAATTATTCCATATACAACCCATGAAGAAGCTAAAATATGAACATACAAAATACAGTGTTTAAATTAATTACACAACTAAAAGATACTGCAAGAATCCACAGAGAGTCAAAAGCTGGGATTTCTGCCTCCTACTCTGCACCTAGAAAGGGAAATAATAAAAGGGGTGAGTATATAAGATACTCAGTGAATCTAATATGCATCGATCATAATTATGAACTGGAACATCAATAAAGGATAGGCAGATGATATAATGATGTCAATCTGCTCAAAGATATCAGGATACAGAATCAAGTTATAGAAGATGACTTGTAAAGTCAATAATCAAATCAATGGAAACTATATCATATGGATAAGATAGATATAGGGCCATGAAATGCATATAACATGTACCATCATGTATCAGTGAACATAAGACTGATAAATTCTTATGGCTAAGATTGTTAACCCTTCCCAACTAAGGTATCATTATACAATGTGCAAATTGCCAACAATATGTACCCACTACCCTATCAGAGCGGCAGCTCTATCAAACCACATCGAAGTCAATAAAAGTAAGGAACAAGTCATTAGATACCATTACACAACAATGGTATCACCAAGTATCACTCAATATCAAATCAATTCCAGTTGCAATATAATCAATGGAATAACAATAGCAAGTAGATATATGATGACAAAGGGTTTGGCAATTAACAATGGGATGGAACATAGGTTGGTCATACATGAACAAAAGGTTGGCACAATTGGCATGCCAATGTCACTGGAAACGATGGCATTCAAACGGTAGGCCTATGGATGAAGAAATGATAGGCCTATGACAAAATGAACTAGACATTTTGTCAAACACTTGGGGTGCAATAAAGAATGGACAAATTGACAAGGTTTGGGTGCAACTCCAATATTGCCCCATTAATCAACAATAACTCACAATCAAGGCAATATGATAGGCAATTATAAATTTAACAATAAACAACATTTAAAGGATTCCAAAATGCAAGAGATAATAAGGCAAAAATGAAGCAAAAATCAAAGGCAATATGCCTTACTTAGGTTCGACCAAAATGACCTTTTTGAGAATGAATTCCAATCAACATTTTAATACTTTAGACATGTAATTTCATGCATATAAAACTCACCTCACACTTAAAATGAGCTTGGAAAATTTATTTTCCACATAAAGCTTCAAAGGAGGCAAAATTGGCAACTTTCCAAATCTTGATTTTCTACATCAAACCAATCATAAATAATTCATCCATTAGCCTCCAATTAAATTCTAAGCTTAATTAACATAAACTAATACAAAATCAAAGGTTCATTTCATACAACTTCATTCTAGGGTTTGAAATTTGGGAAATTCTAGCAAATACATCAATTGATGCAATTAAACATAAAACTCATTCTAATCATCATCTAAAACATCTAAATCAAACATAAAACTAAACAAATCAAATTGTTACCTCTAACGGATGGTCCACCCAAAATTCCAAAGCTGATGGTTCTTGATTTCCTTTAATTTTCCAAGCAAAATTTTAATGGAAAAGGAAGAATCAATGTTGGTTTCTAAGTTTTCTTTATGTTTTTCTAAGAAATTTGCAAGGAACTTGGTGGGAAGAAAGGCTAGGTGGTTCAACCAAGCAAGAGGAAGAAGAAGAAAATGACCAAAAATGTCTAAGTGTTGCTTATATACTAAGTTAAAAATGACAAATTGCATTTAAATCTTTAAACTTTCTATAAATCATACTTTTGCCACATTTCCTTTTGTAATTTATTCTGACAATTATGTTGAGAATTGGATTTCAAAGTGGGGATTCAAATAACTTATTTTTATTTGTACTTTATAATAAAAATAATTTCAGAGTCATTCTGAAACTCAGACAGTTAATTTTTCACTATACCCCTAAAGTTCCATTTAGTTATGATTTTTCCATTACGTACTTTTTCAGTGTTCCTAAACATTTTTTACCTCTTTCTTTTCACCATAATTACACATAAAATTATATGATTCTTACCCCTGGTCAAAATCAGAAATTCATCTGTCGACCAAACTACTATTTTCTGGGACAATATCTCATATGCATTATAACTGTGTCTCAAAAATTATTTTTAGTCATTTCAATGATCCCAATGCAAAAATTGATAATAATATAGTTCAATTATGGTAGACTTTTCTA
Source organism: Aleurites moluccanus (assembly GCA_948193065.1). Classification (NCBI taxonomy): domain Eukaryota; kingdom Viridiplantae; phylum Streptophyta; class Magnoliopsida; order Malpighiales; family Euphorbiaceae; genus Aleurites; species Aleurites moluccanus. Next base: position 8,768 of record CANXYC010140815.1, read on the forward strand.
GGGTATTACATTATACCCCCTTCAAAAACTTTGTCCTCAAATTTAAAATAAGCACATACCTCACTATTGGAACAGGAATGGATACTTGTTCTTCATGTCCTGCTCGCTCTCCTATGTGAACTCCTCCATTGTCTGATTTCTCCAAAGCACTTTTACCATTGGGATTTTCTTATTCCGTAGCTATTTGACTTGACGATCAACAATTTCCATCGGTAGCTCCTCATATGACAAGTATTCGTTAACCCCAATATCTTGTACCTCCAATACATGCGATGGATCATATACATACTTCCGCAGCATAGAAATATGGAACAGCGGATGAACATGGCTCAAATTTGGTGGAAGTGCCAATCTGTAGGCCACATTACCAATTTTCTCGAGCATCTCAAATGGACCTAAAAATCTTGGTGACAATTTCCTTTTCTTTCCAAATCTTATAGTAACTCTCATTGGTGAGATCTTAAGAAAGACATGGTCACCAACTGCAAAAGAACATCCTTCCGCTTTGGATTTGCATAACTCTTTCGTCTGCTGAAAGCGGTCTTCATCCGATCTTTAAGGATAGGCACCTTTTCCATTGTTTCCTTTATCAATTATGGTCCCTCTAACTATTTCTCCACTGGTTCCACCCAGCATATTAGGGATCTGCACTTCCTACCATACAGTGCTTAATATGGAACCATTCCGATAGAAGAATGGTAACTGTTATTGTAGGAGAATTCAATCAGCTGCAGATACTGATCCCAATTACTTTTAAAATCCATAACACATAACCACAAGATATCCTCCAAAGTCTGGATTGTCCTCTCTGACTATCCATCGGTCTGTGGATGGAAAGCTGTACTGAATCGTAACTGAGTGCCCATAGCTTCCTGGAACTTTTGCCAAAATTGAGAAGTAAACTGCGTACCCCTATCTAATATGATCATCAGTGGCATTCCATGAAGCCGTACAATCTTATCCACATAGAGCTGTGCATACTGAGCTGCTGAGTAGCTGGTCTTTACTTCTAGGAAATGAGCAGACTATGTCAGTCAATCTACAATAACCCATATGGAGTCAGAACCCAGTGTAGTCCTAGATAAACTGACCAAAAAATCCATAGTAATCTGCTCCATTTCCACTCTGGCAACTCAATCTCCTGAAGTAAATTAACCTGCTGATAGGCTAAGCATAGAGAAACAAACAGAGCTACATCCCTCTTCATACCAGGCCACCAATACACATCTCTCAGATCATGGTACATCTTGGAAATTCCTGGATGTACACTATATGAAGAATAGTGAGCCTCTCTCATAATCTAATCTCGCTATCAGAGCCTGGTTATGATCCTGGGATCCCAAATCCAACTCTATACCCATATTGGCTAACTCCTTCATCTCACGGATCAATGGTCTCTTAGAGACTGAGGTGTGAGCTAGGATGCCCATAGACTTTCGAGTCAGTGCATCTGCTACTACATTAGCCTTGCTTGGATGGTAAAGGATTTCACATTCATAATCCTTAAGTAATTCAACTCATCTGCACTGCTGGAAGTTCAGATCTTTCTACTAAAGTATATACTGCAAACTCTTATGATCAGTATATATCTCACATTTAGACCCATACAAATAAAGTCTCCAAATCTTTAATCCAAATACTACTACTGCCATCTCTAAATTATGTGTCAGATAGTTCATCTCATGCTTCTTTAACTGTCAAGAAGCATAAACAATCACTCTCTGAATCTACACCCCAATCCAACTCGGGAAGCATCGCAATACACTGTAAACTTCTCATCCTCTGATGGCAATGCTAACATTGGAGCACTCATGAGGCAGGACTTCAAAGTCTGAAAACTGCTCTCACATTGTTCAGTCCATAGATATCTCTCCTGTTTCTGAGTCAGCTTAGTCAATGAAGCAGTAATTCTAGAGAAATATTTCACAAATTGCTAGTAGTATCCTGCCATACCAAGGAAACCACGGATCTCAGAAACACTGGTAGGTCATGGCCAATTTGCAACTGTTTTAACCTTTTGAGGATCTACCTTAATACCATCATTACAAACCACATGACCAAGGAAACACACTTTAGTTAGCCAAAACTGGCATTTAGACAACTTAGCATATAGCTGATGCTCTCAAAGTGTCTGCAGTACAATCCTTAGATGTTCTGAATGCTCTTCCTTGCTCCTAGAATAGATAAGAATGTCATCAATGAACATTATAAAAAACTTATCCAAGAATAGTTTAAACACCCTGTTCATCAAATCCATAAATGCAGCTGGTGCATTAGTCAATCCGAATGGCAACACCAGAAACTCATAATGTCCATACCAGGTCCTAAAAGCAGTCTTGGGTATATCACCCTTCTTAATTCTCAACTGATGATACCCAGATCTCAGATCAATCTTAGAGAAATGACTTCCACCCTACAATTGATCAAATAGATCATCTATCCGAGGCAACGAATATTTATTCTTCACTATCACCCTATTAAGCTGTGATGCAGCGGAAAATAAATGAATAAAAAATGAAATCCTATTCTAATCCGTTGATTTGCGCACGAATACTGGAAATAATTTTCTATAACCTGTTGATTTTAGAAATACCAGGAAATAGGTATCAAAAAGATTACCGAAAATTGAAACAAATAACTTTCAAATAGAAAGGTTATTTTTAATTCAAATTGAAAACTCCCTCAACCCTAAGGTTTACTGTAACACTTCAGTTAAAGTTTAGAACCTGAACTCTAAAGGGAAAACCTAGGAGATTTGTCCTTTATTTAAAAGTTATGTATTATTGCATGTTTATGTTTGAATTGAATGTATATGCATGTTTTAGGAAGTATTATATGCATAAAAGTAGTTTAAAGGCTGTTAGGAAGAAATTGAGAAAATTTGAGTTTTTGGTGAATTGGGGGCAAAATGGTCATTTCATATCCCTTCGAGTTTTATGAAAATTAACATGATATTTGAAGGTAGAAAAGAATATTAGAACATGAAAATGATGATATTTTATTTATTTAAAGTTTTGTTGGAGAATTAAACCCGGTAGAAAATAATCCCGGGCAAAGCTTCTCGATTTAGGAGTTTCATTTGAAATAAGGGTAATTTAGTCTTTTCGTTTGGAATATGGACTTATATGGTGTATGCAAGCTTATGGTATCATTTTAGGCTCACCTAAATCTAACCATTGGATGAAATGATGAAGAAATGGATGGTTAGATGGCTAGGTTTCAGAATTTGTACCATAAACTCAAAGCATAGGATTATACCATATGATATTTAGTTGATTTTCTTTACCTCTTCATCTTCCTTATCATTTCACCAAACAAATTTCTCTATAACACCTCAACCTAAACCCTATTGGAACCCTTAAAGAGGGATTTAGGGGGAAAATTTTTGCTTTCTTTATAATATGCTTATATGATGTATTTATGAATGAAATTAATAGTTATACATGTTATATGACTTGATTTTAGGCATAGAAGTGATTTAAAGCCTATTAGGACAAAATCAGAAAATTTTGTGTTTTTGGTGAATTGGGGACAAAATGGTCATTTTACAGCCCCTTCGAGTTTTTATGGATTTAGCACTATATTTGAAGAAAGAAAAGAAAATAAGTGAATGTAAATGGTATTATTAAGTTTATTTGAATAATAGACGGAAAAATAAACCCGGTTGAAAACA
>CANXYC010140849.1:0-48811 GCA_948193065.1 Aleurites moluccanus
TATCGCAAATGCATGTTTGGTCAGGCCTACGCCTAGAGTTCATGGTCCCTTCTAGGTGGAACACTGATAAAAACCCTATTAGCTAGGTTCCCAAAGTGTACAATGGATCAATGAATTTACTCTCATTGGGAAGAGCGTTCTGTCCATAGGGTTATATGGTTACAATCTCATAAGAAACATATTGGTCACAACACCATCAATATATAACATAAGTTTCAGTAAAATTTAACAAATAGGAATCATATGAACTTGATCCAAGAATATTGACCAAGTCATTTATATCATATATATATATACATGGTAATCATATGAAACAAATGGTAAATTTCAGTTATAGAGTATCTTAGAACTTTCATTTAATAGTCCAATAATACAATGTCAAATATATGAGAATCATATGGGTAAATATTAAGAATGCTTGGACATATAGTTTCAAGGAAGCAACAAGCAAATGCAATGTTCATACTTACCTCTATACAATTTACTCTTGAGTTTCCTTTAATAATTTGCTCAACAATAATCTTCAATTTCCTTGGTTTTTTTCTCCTATGAAATTTTCCCAAACATTCAAAATTAGGGTTTTTCTTAATCAATAATATTCAATATGATTTCTTAAAATTTTACCACCTTATAGTTTCTATCTTTGATTCCCAATATCAATTTAGTTGAACTCTTAAAGAAAAATCTGAATTTAATTCGAATTTACTGTTCACGTCACTATTCATGATAACCTATAAATTCTGATTTCTCCCATATTAATTACTATTAATAACCTCAAAATGCTTGCAATAAATTCTATACACCCTTAATTAACTATTCTAACTACTAGAATTTATTAATCTAACAAGAAAATGACATTTGAAGAAAATTTACCTTATTTCTCCAAAACTAATTTTCTTGAGAAAATCTGCTTGAAACTGAAGATTGATGCCTTAAAATATGATAATCTAGAGATTTAATGCATTAATTTTGAGTATTAATGCATTAGAAAATGAATGGAACTAATCTGAGAAGAACTGAAGAAAAACGAAGAGAATAAGAAAGAAATCGTGAAGAAAATCTCTACTGGGCACTGGTTAAATAGGCTACTGCCTCAAAATTCCCCTCGCCAGCTCACCTCGGCAATGCCACCTCGCATAAGCTAGCTCGCAATTCCCACTTCGTCAATCTGCTCCGGTAATGCCACTTCGCATAAGCCAGCTCACAATTCCCACTTCGCATATGCCACCTCACATATGCTGCCTCGCCAAACTCTCCTCGCGAACTCCTCTTCGCATATGCCACCTCGTATATGCCACCTCGTGAATTCCACTTCGCATTTGCCACCTTGGCAATTCCTCTTCGCCAAATTTCTCTTTGCCTAACTCCACTTCGCATACGCCACCTCGCATATGTCTCTTCGCCAAATTCCTCTTCGCCTAACTCCACTTCGCATATGCCACCTTGCATATGTCTCTTCGCCAAATTCCTCTTCGCCTAACTCGACTTCGCATATGCCACCTCGCATATGTATATTTTCCAAATTTCTCTTTGCTAATTGCCACCTCATCAATCTCACTTTGCCACTTTGCTTGCTCGTATTGTCAGCTTGCAAATGCCACCTCGCATTTGCTGGCTCGCAAATACCAGTCTCTGTTGAGCTGAAACCCTTCTTCGATAATTTATACTTAATCAGTTCACAAATGAGCTATAAACCTGCAAACTTCCTGATTCTTCTTATCACTTAAATTATACATTCAAGAGTCCAACATATTCAAAATTCAAATCAAATGAATAACTACACAGACTATGGTGACTCTCTAAAATTCACCCTGACTTACTGCCTAAAATTCATCCGAATAGGCCTGAAAAATTTCACTCTCCACTGAGTTATACTTATCCAAATCTCCTAAAATTTTACATACAACAACACAACACAAAAAGGGACATTTCTCATGTTTACACTTTTGACTCAAACAGTCTCAATCATTCCCAGAAAATTCAAACATACTCATATTCCTGCAGAAAATAATGGAACAGACAGGTTCTGGTCAAAGGGACATAACTCTTCACACACATAGAATTTTACAGAACCCTTTTATATCATTAAATATAAGATATAAATCTACAACTTTTATGTTTTATACTTTACCAAATTATTCCTTTAAAATCAAGAAATCAGCTTCACAAAACTACCCTGCAATCAGAAATTTCTGGATTTTCCTCAAAACATTTTATATCCTCAATTAAATTCAACAACATACAATTGATAAAATAGCCCAAAAATGACAGATATTACAGATTCCAATTGACATTTTAATACTTTAGGCATAACATATGATGCATAATGCTTCAAATCACCTAACAAAATTGATTTGCTACCAATTTCTTCAAATTCCTCAAAGTAGGCAAAATCGATAAATTTCTTCAATCGAATTTTCTACAACAATTCAACCATCAATTATTCATCTATTAACTTCCAATTAACTTATTCTGTACTCAATTTACACATACTAATCCATTTGCACAAAATCAATTCATACAACTTAGGTTTAGGGTTTGAAAATTGGATAAAAATACTATATGCATCAATTGATGTAATTAAACTAATTACCTGATCTAACTAACATCAATTAACCCTAAATCAAACATAAAATCAACCAAAATAATATTTTACCTCAAATTTGTGAAATTGCCGAAAATCTCATATGCTTTGTTCTTGAATTTTTCTTGATTTCTGTGGATTAAAATGGATGGAGGATGGATTATATAGTGTTTAAATCAAGTTTCCATGGATTTTCCTTAACAAAATGGAAGAAAAATCAAATGGAAAAATGGAGAAGAAGGCTACGGACAAGAAGAACAAAAATGGGCATAAATTTGCTAAGTGTGGCTTATATAGTAAGTCACATTTGATAAATTTCCTTTTGGTCCTCAAACTTTCCTTAAATTGTGCTTTTGGCACATTTTCCTTCGGTTATTTATTCTGACAATTCCGTCTGGATTTGGAATTCAAAGTGAATATTCAAACATCTTATTTTTATTAATATTTTATAATAAAAATAATTTCAAAGCCCTTCTAGAACTCAGACTGTCCAAATTCTACTATACCCCTAAAGTTTCATTTATTTACGGTTCTGTCATTGCTTGCTATTTCAGTGTTCATAAACATTTTTCACCTCTTTATTTTTACTGTATTTACACATGCATACACATAATCTTTTACCCCTTAGTTAGAATCAGAAATTCATCTGTCGATCATACTGTTATTTTTGCGGCAGCAATATCGACACCAACAATTTTTGAAAAAGTTTTTCGTTTTTACTCTAACTGAGTTTTCAAAATTATTTTTAGTCATTTTAATAATTTCAAACCACATACTGAGAAGTTTAATCATAAAAATATGTTATGCTTTTATAGGGTATTACAATTATATATTTAAGTATTATACATAGGGTTAATTACAATTCCCCCCCTGTAGAATAACCCAATACACTATATTCCCCCTGACCTTTCAAAAATATACTAACTTCTCCCTGACGAATATCATAATATACTATTAGACTCTTCTGTCCAATTTTGTCATTAGTCAACCCTACAAGAGTAGTAAAGAGACAAAAATGTCCTTACCCTTTATTTTTAATTAATTACATTCTATTTTTGTTTTAAATTTTTTTTTAAGGTTAAAAAATTTATTTTCATTTTTTTGACAAATTTTAAAATAAAAAATAAATAAAAATATTTTTATTTTTTATTTTTTATTTTTTATTTTAAAAAATAATTTAAGAAGAAATTAATTATTAATTAAATTATTTCTTCTTAAATTTTTTAATAAAAATAAAAAAAATTATTTTCATATTTTTGGCAAATTTAAAAATAAAAAGTAAAAAATATTTTTATTTTTTATTTGTTATTTTTAAAAAAAATAAAATAAAAATATTTTTTAAATATTTTTAAAAAATATTTTTATTTTCAAATTTGTCAAAAGTTTGAAAATATATTTTTAATCCTAAAAAAAATTAAGTAAAAATAGAATGTAATTAATTAAAATTAAAGGATAAGGGCATTTCTGCCTTTTTACTACCCTTGTAAGGTTGACTAACAGTTAACTAACGGAAAAATTGGACGGAAGGATCTAGTAGTATATTATGACATTTGTCAGGGGGGAGTTAGTATATTTTTGAAAAGTCATAGGGAATTTAGTGTATTTGGTTATTCTACAGGGAGGAAATTGTAATTAACTCTTATACATATAAGCTACTAACTATTTAACCATGGAGCTACTATAGAATTACAAAAGAAGTAAGTTTAGAATATTTACATAGCAAAAAGAATTTGGTTCCTCTAATAAGAAAAGAAGCCTTAGGAACCATCACAATTACTTCTGACCTGAAATTTTTAAACAATTAAGAGGTGAGTATTATCACTGAGTGAGTTATAAATATATTATTATGCATAAAAGCTAGGTAAGGAAATGAATAATCCAACAAATATTCACGTTAAAGAAAACAAATAGTAAATAAATAAGCAAGGTAACTTAGGTCATCTAATTCAATAAGTAGGTTGTATAAAAGGTAAATAAAACTCAATAGATAAAGGGTCTCGTATTCATATAAATCTCGTTAGTTATATTTTTAGTAGCTTAGACTCATGAAGTAATATAAAATTGATCAGATCTTATAATTAGAACTTAATCCTTCCGAACTAGGGTTAATAAACTCAATGTGCACATTGCCGATGCTTCTCACCCACTACCTCATCGGAAGGTAGTTCTGTTGTGTTATCAGCATTCAGTACAAGTTAGTTTAATGGCACATAAGGGTTCATATATGGCTTCAAAGATACAAGAAAAATCATATCCTTTCAAGTAACTCAACAATGGACTTATTAAGTATAATACTCACAATATAATAATGCTCAAGAAATAATATTTACATAGAAATATATCAATATCCTTTGGTTTAAGTCACATTTTACTATCTTTGATGCCAACATATCAAATGGTAATAGGTTTAAGGTTAGACGCTTGGTGGATTGAAAGTTAGTTTCGTTGGGGCATTTCATCAAACACATTGTCGGCATGAGTTTAACAAGCAATAAGTAGAATTTTGGTTCAATATTGACTAAGCCAAATTTGTCAAACAACAATTACACAATCTCAACAAGGTAATGTGGAAGCAAACTCATTCAACAAATAGGAGAAATAAGCTAAACAAAGGCAAAAATGAAGCAACAAAATTCAAGAGAAATAGCTCAACATGGTTCGGCCAAAAGAGGGAGCAAGGGGAAGACTACCATAATTTCAAACAAAGCTATTTTTATACATAACAATATATTTATAACTTACCTCAACACTTGATTGAATAAAAAATACCTTAAAATCATCAAAATTCAACTTATTCCAACTTGCCCTTCATCACTATCATCATCATTCTTTCTTTGATTTCTTGTTTCTACAATATAAACTTAGCATGTTTTAGATTTAAATTAATATAAATAACTTAATTATAAACTTAATTTGGATTAAATACATCTAATTCAAAATTTAGGTTTTGACATAATCCTATTCCCTTTAAATTTCTTTCTACAATTGCACATATCTATCCAATTACTAATATATTCATATATAATCATCATATGACTCATTTTCAATGAAAAGAAATTTAAAGGAAGTGAATTAGCTCAAGTTACTTCAAAACCTAACTTTGATCCTTTTGTAGAGTTTGAATTTTCTTAAGGTTTTTGATAGAGATGTTTTTGATGGAGATTTTTAGTGTTTTGATGTGTTTAAGCTTAATTTAAGGTGTAAAATTAATTGGATTTAGATTTGGAGAAATTTGGATGGAGATATTTTGAGAAAAGAAGATAAAAAAATAAAAAAAAATAATAAAAAAAAAAAGATAGGAAAATGATATGAGTAGTTCACCCACTCTAGGAGGAAGAAGGAGGAAATTTAGGTCCAAAATAGAATTATCTAGAAAATAAAGATATTTTGATTTTTTTTATAATTATGATTTGGCCTCCAAAGTTTCATGAAATACAAATTGACCCCAAAACTTTTAATATTTATATTTTGACCCCAAATCTCACTTTTAATACTACTATCTTCCATAATTTATGTTTCTTGAAAATTTTAGGTTCCATAATTTATTTAGTGAAATTATGTGTTAAATTGGGTATTTTTGGTATAAAATTTAAATTTTATGTATTAAAATATTATTTTATCATAAACTATCTATTTAGATGCTAAATTGTTATTTTACATCTAACTGTCAAATTAAAAACTATAAAGTCAACTATACTAATTATGGGGTCTTATTTATAATTATTGAAAAATTCAGAGTGTTACAAAAAAAAAATGAGTGTAATTTAGCCACTTGTGAATTGAAGATTAGCTAGTATAATAATAATAATAATAATAATAATGTCACACCCCAACTCCAGTAGTGCGATGGTCCTAGGGCAAGGGTCCTAGGGCAAGGGTAGGCTTAAGGCCACCATAAACCCGTAGAACTCACATATCATGAATCTCATACACAATTATAACAATTACAACATATTATATTATCATACAATGATCATTTCTATGCATTCAATTAAACATCAATCATATCTTTATCATTATCATTTGATAGCTCTCTCTTGTTCCTTAATGATCAAAAGATGCATCTCACATCACTAAGGAACAAAAGTACCCATAAGGTTATAATTTATACATCAAAATATTTATATCCTCAATGACTAATTACGGAGCTCTAGAGTATACCCCCAAATACATATCATGTCATAGTACCATTTAATGAATATATAAAATATCTCAAAAATTATTACAATGAAGCTTCTTGGAAGAATAGATCAAGAAGCTGGATCTTCTCTATTAGCTCCTTCACGAGCTATGTTATCACCTGAAATCCACAGAAGAGGAGTGAGCCTTCAACTCAGTAAGATATGAACATTATAAATCAAGAATCTGAATATCGAATCATGGTCATGAATAAATATTTATACATATAGAAATGAAAGAATCATAAGCTTTACTTGAAGGAACATTGGTACTTATAATAATTTGGCTATATCAAATCATATCATAAATCAAATCATGGTTCATACTTGGAATATAAAATGCCTACAAAGAATGACATTATCAAATCTCATATGATAGGACTAATCTCATGTCATAACATACGTATCAGTAGCCTTGCTACCTTAACGTATACATATGCTTGGCCAGGCATACGCCTATAGCTCATGGCCCCCTCTAGGTGGAACACTGATAAAAACCCTATCAGCTGGGCTCTCAAAGTGCACTATGGACCAATGAATTTACTCTCATTGGGAAGAGCGTTCTATCCATGGGTAATGGGGTTTCTATCTCATAAGAAACATATTGGTCGCAAGACCATCATCATATATCATCATTCAAATCGGATTTAATAAACAAGAAACATATGAACTTGATCCAAGAAAATTGATTAAGTCATTTATATTATATATACAAATATATACATATGAAGGAACAAATCAAGGATGCTAGGTCACATTATTTCAAGAAATAAGAACCAAATAAGATGTTCATACTTACCTTAACAAAATTCTCTTGAAATTTTCTCTAGCAAATTCCAACTCTAACTCCTCAATTAATTTGAGTTTCTCCTCCTAAGAAATTTCCCCAAACATACAAAATTAGGGTTTTCTCTAAATCAATAATATTTATCATGATTTTCTAATAATTAATTATCTTAGAGTCTCTATTCTTATTTCCCAACAATAATTTTATTTATCTCTTAAAGAAAAATCTGCATTTAATTCGGAGTTACTGTTCATGTTACTATTCATGACAGTCTCAGCATTCGGATTTCCTTCCACATTAATTACCATTAATGACTTCATATTACTTGTAATAAATTCTATATACCCAACATTGATTATTCTAACCCATAGACTTAAATAAATCTAAGGAAAATAACTTAAGAAGAAAATTTACTTTATTTTCCTCAACACTGAAATTCCTTGCTTAAACTGATAATTTTTGCCTTAATATAGAATAATCTAGAAGTTTAATGCATTAATTTGAGTATTAATGCCTTGGAAAATAAAATGAGACTAATCTGAGAAAAGACTGAATATTAACGAAGAAAGAAGGAAGGAAAAATCATGAAAATGCTATTGGGGTTGCTGGGGTTAAATAGACCACTGCCCCAGAAAATACGCTTGCCAGCTCGCCTCGCCAATCCTGCCTCGCCAATTCTACCTCGCATAAGCCAGCTCGCCAAACTTATCCGACAATGCCATCTCGCTATTCCATCTCGCATATGTCACCTCGCATATGCTGCCTCGCCAGACTCTCCTCGCGAACTCTTCCTCTCATAAGTCACTTCGCTTCTTCGCCTCTTCGCTAAACTCTGCTTTGCGAACTGCCACTTTGCACATTCCCTCTTCGCATAATGCCACCTCGTCTTTCCTCTTCGCCAGACCTCTTCACCAAACTCTCTTCCCCAAACTCTCTTCGCCAAACTGTCTTCGCCACCTCGTCTTTCCTCTTCGCCAAACCTCTTCGCACATGATACCTCGCATATGCTTCTTCGCCAATTGCCACTTCAGCAATTTCACCTCGCCACTGCGCCACTTTGCATTGCCAGCTCACAAAATGCCACTTCGCATTTTGCCGGCTCACCTTAACCAGATCCTACTAAGTTGAAAATTCTTCCTCGGCAACTTAGACTTAACCAGCTCGCAAAAGAGTTACAAACATCTAAACTTACTAATTCTTTTTGCCATTTAAAATAGACATGCAGGGGGAACAACATATCAAAAATTCAAATCACTAAGACCAACACACAGACCATGGTGACTCTCCAAAAGTCACCCAGACTTACTACTCCAAAATCCAACCGAACGGACTTGATAAAATCCACTCTCCAATGAGATATACTTATCCAAAAATTTTGAAATTTTACAGCCAACATCACAACACACAAAGGAATATTTTTCATGTTTACACCTTTAGCTAAATCTATCTCAGACATTCCCAGTAAATTCAAACAGACGCTGACTTCCTGCAGAAACACTCAACCAGACCAGTCCTGTTCAAATAGACATAACTCATCACACACACAGAATTCTGCCAAACCATTTTATAGAATTTCAGTTAAGACATAAACTCATAACTTTCATGTTTTACATTTTCCTAAACTATATCTCTAAGAACATGCAATTAATCTCACAAATTCCTGTAACTGTAAAGATCAAAATCTCTGAAATTTTCAACATTCACATTTGAAATTAATTAATTCTTCAAACATACAAAATTAATAAAAACACTACAAAAATGACAAATATTACAAATAATAATAATAATACTCTCTTCTTTCCATTTTGATAAATCACACATAAATTAAGAAAGTTAATTTTTTTTAATTAATATTATTAATTTTTATATTTTTTTCATAAAATATCCTATTAATTTATTCTATGATAAAAATCATGGAATGGATTTAATTTTAAATGATAATACTCATATCAATTAATATGTGAATTAAGAATTTTTTTTTTAATTAATATCATTAATTTTTTTATTTTTTTTATAAAATATTCTATTGATTTACTCTATCATAAAAAATCATGGGAATGAATTTAATTTTTAATAAGAATATTTTTGATATTTTCTATTAAACTAATAATAGAAGAAAATATCTAAATTTTTGGACAACCAAAAAAGAAAACATTCTATTAAAATAGGATAGAGGGAGTAATAATATAGGCGGTGCAATTAATGTTTCACCCAATATTGGCCACTTGTTCGTTGGATTTATTTAATGGAACGGTTATGTCAAGGAGAAAACGATTTGTATCCAGAAAAAATAGGCTAATTTTTTTCAAACCAAATTTTCCGTTTTATTTAGTGTCTTATTTTTTACTTCAAATATTTTTTTATATATCATTATTAATAAAAAATTATTAATTATCAAAATATTTAAAAAAAAACAAGTAATTTAATATCCATAAAATTATATGAAACAAAAAATAAAAAATCAAATGAGATAAAAAATTTAAATTGTACTTTCTTAAAGGGAATTGATTTATTAATTTATTAATATATACTTATTTAATATTTTATCATAATATTTTTATTAATAAATAAATAAATAATTTTATTAAACTAAACAACTCATACATGTTAGAATTAAATAAAATTTTATTGGTAATAAAATTTTATTGATTTGTAAAATTAGTATTAAAAAATTAAAAAAATTATTATTTTACAAGATAATTATTTATTAATATAAATGAATGATATTTATGAAAAATATAAAATAAAAATTATTATTTTAACTAAATTTTTTTTTTAATATGTGTGAAAATAAAAATAAATTTATTTTTTCCAGACAAAGGTAGTATCATGTTTATTGATGCTGCTTTATTATTTTTTCAAACTCAAAGTTTATTTATATATTATTCCATTCAATTCACAATAAATATTTTAATTTTATTTTTAATATGTCTTAATATTGTTTCATTTCCTAACCCAATTACAATAATACTTTCATATATTTGATTTTATATATTTAATATAAACTTGAAAAAACAAAAATATTTATTATCATAGCAAAGAAATTTGGAAGGAGATATAAAAAATATGTTGGAAAATATAAAATATAAATGCAATAAATTATAGATAAAATCTAAACTAATTAAAAAAAAATAGAATGTGAGAGAATTAGCTAGACAGGTAGAAGAAGATTAAAGTAATAAATTGATTAGAAATATTAAAATAGATAAATTTTTTTTTAAAAAAGTAATTGCGTATTTTGCGAGTAGGACTTTTATTGTGAGACAGAAGGAATATATATATATATTATTTGTGAAAAACAAATTCATTTACTAGGACGTTTATAGTGAGACGGACAAAATATATATATTTTATTTGTGAAAAATAAATTCATTCTCTTTCTTCTTTTCTTGCAGGAATAAGGTAATTATGTGTCTTTCTTTTAAAATACTATGAATCTTTTGTTTGAATGAAAATAAAATATAAAAAAATATAGTATTTCCTCCATCCTATAATAAATATGCAACTTGTAAAATACACGATTATTAAGATTTATTTTTTTGTCTATTTTACCTTTCTAATTTATTTATTATTTTAATCTATTAATTACTTTAATATCTCTCCAACTTCCTAATTTTCTTATATTTTATATATTTTAAATAATTTTATATCTTCTGATAAATTTTTAATGAGAAAATTATTGTCAAGTTAAGATAAAATATAGTTTGAATTAGAAAATAAAATAATTAAATTAAAACATAACCAAAAGAAAATTAGAAAGTTTATTATAGGTTAGAAAAAATATAAAATAATAAATGTAAAGAACATGCGAGATAAATAGGTTGACCTTGTAAGAATCATGACAAACAAATGGTTAAGAGTTAGTTTAGCTAAACCATATATATGATGCATAAATAAGGATCGGTTGATCATTACACATCAAACTAATTCTATAAATATTTGTACTATATATGGTTTATTTACAAAAAATTTATGAACTTACTACAAGAATTTAGTGGATTACCGATAGTTATTACCGACGGAATCAAAAGCGTCGCTACCTAATGACTACTCACTAACCGTAATCAGATACTCGAGTTTTCTAACCATTTGTCAACTAAAATGTGTCGTTATTTTACAAATAGTGGACGTGAGAAATATTGGCGCTTAAAATTCTTTTCCTAATGCTTTGTAAACATAATATATGCTACGTGGCTTATTGTAGACTTTTGGTAAAGTGGTTGATATTTTTTTACCGACTACTTCCTTACGAAATCATGTCCTTTGGTAAAAATTAAAGTATAAAAGCCTGTTCAGTTTCTCTTCTCGTAGTTTTTATTCTCTCCTTCTCCATTTTTCTTCCCTCTCTTTTTATTCGGTTTCTCTTTGACTCTCATTCACCTGCCATCATTTGTTTCTCTTTCATTCTCGTTCGTCATTGCCATTAGTCGATCTTCCTTCGCCAATTAGTGATTTTTTTGTGTTTTTTTTTTTTTTTTGTAGTTTTCAATTTCTTTTTCTTTTTGGGCATTGAAGTTGTACTTTTTGTTTGGAAATTGTTGTTTGGGCATTCTTGTTGTCTTCTTTCATCGATTATTATTGTTGTCTTTCTTCACTGCGATAAGTGTTTTTTGTTGTTTTTTTTTTGGTTTTCTTGTATTCTACTATGTTGATTAATTTTTATTTTTTTTGGTAAAGAGAAGTATACAACCTGTGCAGCTATGGTACACAATACTATAAGAAGATGATGTTTAACATATGCAATTGATATACCAAATTTTAAGGAGAGAATAGTAAGAGAATTGTAATCTGTGTAGTTATGATGCACTAAACTACAAAGAGAGAATAAGTGAAAAAGAGAATATGAGATAATAAGAAATATTTCAAATGATACTGAAAAAAAAAAAAGATTCATAATGATGTATGAAGGACTACAATAAATTATAAGATTAATTATTATGAGATTCCTATATTTTAGTCAATTATATTAAAAAGTCTTTATATTTTTAAAATTATATTAAAAAATTTTTATATTTTAATACCGTTAAACTACGAGGTCCTTCTATTTATTTTTGGCACATTTCCGTTAGTCAAAGCTCTAAAAAGTCAAATGTTCATTAAAATATTTATTATAATGCCCAAAATACCCTTCTCTTTTCTTCCTTCAATAAATTTATGTAATATCTGCCATTTTTGAAGTGTATTTATTGATTTTTGTATGTTTGGAGAATTTTAAATTCTAAATGAAAATGTTGAGAATTTCAGAAAACTTTTGTTTTGGTTGCAGCAGAATACAATGTTGATCATTTCTTGTTCTTAAAGATATAATTTAGTAAAGTTTAAAACATAAAAGTTGTTAATTTATGTCTTAATAATTCTGTAAAATGGTTTGGCAAAATTCTGTGTATGTGATGAGTTGTGTCTATTTGAGCAAGGCTGGTTTGGTTGAGAATTTCTGCAGGGATGCAGTGTTTGTTTGAAATTTCTGAAAATGACTGAGACAGAATTAGCTAAAGTTGTGAACATGAAAAAAGTTCCTTTTATGTTGAGAAGATGCCTGTAAAATTTTAGAATTTTTGGATAAGTATATCTCAGTGGAGAGTGATTTGTATCAAAGTTGTTCGGTCAGACTTTGAGGCAGGAGTCTGGGTGTTTTTTGGAGAGTCACTACGGGCTGTGTGTGGGTTGGTTTAATGTGAAATTTTGATATGTTGTGTTTCTGTCTGTTGATTGTAAGTGGCAAGAAGAATTGGTAAGTTTTGATACTTTTAGCTCAATTGCAAGTTGGCTAAGTGGAGGATGTTCAGGCAAGAGTTTAACTTAGAAGTATTGGTTATGGAGAACCAGCCTGATGCGAGAAGGCATTTCGCGGACTGGCAATGCGAGGTGGCATTATGGCGAAGTGATGAAGAGCTTTGGCAAAAAGCTTGGGCGAAAAGCTTTGGCGAAGAGCTTTGGCGATGAGTTAAGGCGAAGAAGAGTTGGCGAAGATGCATCATGCGAAGAGACAGTGTGCGAAGAGAGAATGTGCGAAGTGACAGTTCGCAAAGAAGCGAAGAGGCGAAGAAGCATTGCTGAGGTGGCTCATGCGAGGAAGAGTTGCGAGGAAGGTCTGGCGAGGCAGCATACGCGAGGTAGCATATGCGAACTGGTTTGTGCGAGGCAGCAATTGTTGGATCAAGATTTGCGAGCTGGCAAGTGCGAGCTAGGAAAGTGAAGTGAGATAGGCGAGCTGGCTTAGGCGAGGTAGCTTTGCCGAGGCAGGTTTGGCGAGGCAAGCTGGCTAGCGTGTCTCTGGGCAGAGGTCTATTTAACCCCCAGTGACCCAGTAGTGATTTCTCGATTCTTTATTTTTTTCTTCCTTTGGCAATTTTAGTCTTCTCCTCAGTTTTGTTCCATATTTTATTCTAAATCATTAAAGTTTAGACTAATGCAATAGACTTCTAGATTAGTCTATATTAAGGCAGAATCATTTAAATTTGAGCAGTATTTTGCATAATCTCAGTTTGAAGGAAATAAGGTAAATTTTCTTCCCAAATTATTTTTCTTTGGAGTTATTTAAGTCTATGGGTTAGGATAATTAATTCTATGTATGTAAAATTTATTGTTAGTGAATTGAAGCAATTAATGATAATTAATGTGGGAGAAATTTTGGAAGTTGAACTGCTGTGAACAGTAACTCCGAAATTTAATGTGTAATTTAAAATAGTTTTTCTTAAAGAGATTAATGGGATTATTGTTGGGAGTTAAGAATAGAGATTCTATGATAATAAATTAATGGAAATCATATGGAATATTGCTGATTGGAGAAACCCTAATTTTTGTATATTTGAAAAATTTCTTAGGAGGAGAAATTCAGAATTTATTGAGGAATTAATTGGCAAAATTGCTAAGGAGGAATTTAAAGAAGTTGTGTTGAGGTAAGTATGAACATGGCATTGTTTATTATTTCGTTGAAATAATGAGATCGAGTATTCTTATTGTTTACCCATGAAATTTCTATATATTTGATATTGCATTATTAAATTATTAAATGTAAATTTATGATGTCCTGAACTCAAAATTGATCATTGTTTATGAGATTATTATACATATGTATATAATGCAAGTGACTTGGTCAACCTTCTTGGATCAAGTTCACATGATTCCTACTGATAATCTTGATTGAAATTGTGGTATATTTATATATATATTGATGGTCTTGTGACCAATATGTTTATTGTGAGATGAAACCATATGACCCTATGGATAGAACGCTCTTCCTAATGAGAGTAAATTCATTGGTCCATTGTGCACTTTGGGAACTCAGTTGGTAGAGTTATGTACCAATGTTCCACCTAGAGGGGACCAAGAGCTCTAGGCGTATGCTTGGCCAAGCATGCGTTTGTGATAAGGTAGCAAGGACTACTGATGCTCTCTGTTATGAGAGGTAGCATGGCTATCGATCATTCTGTAGTTCTACCATGATATTTGTAGTGTTATTCGATTGTGAGCACTTCTGCTTCTTTGTAAGCTTAACCACATTCTGATTCTTATCATGTTCTTGAAACGAATGTCTCATTCGGATTATATATTGATATAAGTATGTATATGTATTCCTTTCTACTGCATGTTCATATCTTACTGAGTTGAAAGCTCACTTCTCTTCTGTGGATTTCAGGTGATAGTTTAGCTCGTGAGGGAGCTAGCAGAGAAGATCAAGCTTCTTAACTTTTCATTCCAAGAAGCTTCCATTGTAAATCTTTTGATATATAATTATGTATGTTCATTGAATGGTATCATGACTCAATATGTAATGGGAGTATACTCTAGAACTCCGTAGTTAATCATTGGAGGATGATAATATTTTGATGTATGAATGGTTATCTTTTGGGGTACTCTTGTTCCTTAGTGATGTGAGATGCATCTTTTGATCAGTAAGGAAGAAGAGAATATTATTATGAAATGATATGGTAAAGAAATGATTGATGCTTGAATGACTTATGAATATGATATTATATTTGATATAAATGTATATGAGTTTCATGTAATGGGAGTTCTATGGGTTTATGGTGGCCTTAAGCCTACCCTTGCCCTAGGACCGTCGCACCACTGGAGTTGGGGTGTGACAATTCAACTGAACCCTAAAATCATAACTCAACCAAATCACAAATCTCCAGTGAAGTTATTCCACTATTCAACCCTCAAAGTGACAACATGAGGAAGATCGAAATTAAGCCCATTAATACAAGGAAAAGCCTTAACCAATAAACTTAAACTACTCCCAATCAAAACTTTGGCTGCTGGAAAGTCTAGAGAAAGAGGAGTAATTGCCTCGTCGTCAAACTTCGGCGAAGATATCAAATCTGCTTCAACATCCTCTCCCGATTCTTAGAATCCAGGATCCATAGAGGTGACAGTAACCACAACAACAACAGCGCACTTCGCCGACTTATCTAATGAGGATGGCAGATGAGTTGTTATCAAAGGAGATTCCAGTACCCATTCACCGACTTTCATGGTGGATTGATTCTTTCCAAATGAATATATAGAGTTTGAAAATTTTGCGTCTTTTTTATTCTCAAACTTACTTTTTCATTGTAAATACTTTATCTTTTTATGAATCATAAATGATTTTAGTGGTTTTGCCCATTGATGAATTTTTCATATTAGTGATTTTTTGCTTTTATGGGTTTGAAATAGTTGGGATTACTGGCTTGTTTTGGAGTTCCCAATTGCATATGCACATAGAATGAAGTTTCTGGGTTGGTATTTGAAAATAGCATTTTGGCCTGTTTTGATTGGAGCTTCCATGGAGTTTTTCGTGATCAAAACCAGCTTATGTATGAAAACTCTCCTTTTCATATGCTTATTTGCTAATTTTACACCCTATTTTCTATGTTACTGAATACGTTGTTAAATTTTAGATTTTCTTTTCTTTTCTTCTTTGTATATTTTTTATCTTTTTATTTTATTAAATTAATTTATGAATATTATTGTCTTCTCCAATATGATTTTGTGACCAACTAAAATAAAATCAATGGCTAACAGGTGGATTCCCATTTACAATTTCAACCAACTTGCATTTGGACTTGCATTTGGGTTACAAAAAATGCCTTTTTTTTTTTGGAGCGTTATCACCGAAACAAATTTTGTTATTTCTAGTAAGTTTTCATGGATTTTATTTCTTGTTTATCTTTGTTTTGAACAGTTTGTAATTTTGGGCCCTCTTCATTTTTTTTTTTGTTTGTTTATATTTATTTTGAACAGTTTGCAATTGCTGTGGTGGTGATGGTGGTGTTAGTGATAGTGGTGATGATAGTGGTAATAGTGGAGTGGTGATGGTGAAGAAAATTTTAAGTGTGATTAAAAATATGGTAATTGAATAAAAATTATGGGTATTATGAATTTTTTTTAGAATTTAATGGATTTTTAATAAAAAAAATTTTAAATTTTAACAGAATCAAAATATAAGAATTTTTTAATATAATTTTAAAAATATAAAAACTTTTTAATATAATTGATCAAAATACAGATATCTCATAGTAATTAACTCTAAATTATAATAAAAGAGTTTCAAAAGTTACACACGACAACAAAAAAAAAATTAAAAAAATAAAGATTATATAGTGATGTAAGATTCACATATTATTTGGTGTGGAATCAATAAATCATTTAGGTCTTGGTGAAATGGACAAGCGACATGTACCCTAGTGGATACATGGTTGACATTTAAGCCCATTAAGAAAGATTAAAGAGAAACGGCTTCCTTTAACAAGCCTCGCTTCTAGTCCACCAAGCCAAAATTGTCTAAATCTTTCTATAAATATTGTTTAGCCCTAAAATTCTGCTATTAATTTGAGGATTAATTTCATGTATTAAATTGCTTCCTGTATAAGAGTCGTTTTGGTTATTCCAAAGGAATTAACAAGCATAGATCACTTGAATCACATTTTTAAGCATGTTGAAACGATTTTCTACGTAACCATGTAAAAATATATCATTAGAATTTAAATATAATAAATTTGAACACGAATGCATAAAATAAAAATTATGCAATTAAAAATTATTAAATTATTAGTTAAATAAATATCTTATAATAAAATATGAGAGCATAATATAAAATAGAAAATAATAATAATAATAATATAATGAAGATAAAATTTGGGATATCAACATTTTGCCCTTGCATAGGAGATCTTTTAGGTATTATTATATACAAAACTTTGCTAGACTTCTACTAGATTCCTTGGATTTAACATCCAAGCAGGACTTGCAATTCAATTTGCCAATAAATTTCTTGATGAAATTAAGGAAAAAACTCAACTTCAAAGACTTCTTGGTTGTTGCAATTATATTGCGGCTTTCTATAAGAACTTTGCACAAGATGCAAAACCTTTATTTAAAAGGTTAAAAAAATCCTCCTGAATGGTTTGAAGAGTACACTCAAGCAATAAAAAAAAAAAAAAAAAAAGGTTTATAGCTAGAAATTTACCATGCTCAAGTATTCTTCATCCAGATGCCTTTAAAATCGTCTAGACTAATGCATCTGATAAAGGATATGAAGGAATCTTAAAGCAAAGGCTTAATAGCTCATAAGAACAACTTGTTTGTTACATGTCTGGTATATGGACAGGTTCTAGAATTAATTATTCTATAATAATAATAAAAAAAAATTATCCATAGTCGTTTGTGTTCAAAAATTCTAAAATGATTTAATTAATCAAATATTCCTTATTAGGGTTGATTGTAGTGTTGCAAAAGATACACTTCTTAAAGATGTGAAAAATCTAGCATCCAAATAAATATTTGCTAGGTGATAAGGAATATTGTCCTGCTTTGATTTTGATATTGAGTTTATTAAAGGAAAATCCAATTCTCTTTCGAATTTTCTAACCAGAAAATTTTTGCAGGGAAATGACCAGCCAGACTGAAAGCTCAGGATCACAAACAATGCCTAATTAGATCATATCATCCAATACTCTTCCTAGAGTATGGGAATATAATGATCTTGACAGATTAGATAAAAAAAAAGCTTATGCACTTAGCATATCAGCAGAAATAATAAAAGAAAATATTTATCCATGTATTTATATTTCTATTAAGGGGGTGTTTGAATGTCTAATTACAAAATTTAATTTTTATTTAAAAATACATGCATCAGCAATTGAGAAATTATTGAGTGTTTGGATAAATATTAATTGTTGATTCGTCTTTTTTCAAATCGATAAAATCTAATAGCAGATAGAAGTTGCGATTCTTGATTAAAGCTTTTACCAATTGAAAAAATTACTTTTATCCCAAATCGGCAAATATCAATTTCTCATCCAAACAACACTTAAATGTGAAATAACAATAGAGGATAAATATGCTAAGGGAGGTAGTTTCAATTTATCTTAAAGAACATGCATCTCTAACTACAATTCCCAAAAATTGTTAGTACTATCAATATATTACTGAGGAAATTGGTTCAATTAAACTGGAATCATTCTCCAGATCAAGCCAGCAATGAGCATAATGTAAAATGATAATTAGGTTAAATCAACCTCGTCAATTTAAAAATTATAATGAAATTTATAGTTACATTGATTATATCAATGCTTAGGAACATGATTTATATCATCATAATGAATAAGGAAAATTCTGTTAATGGATTCGATTCTAGCTACCTCAAGCAAACTTGAAGTTTCCCAATTGGTTTATAAAATGATTTTAAAATTGGAGATTATATCATATTTCAATTTTACTAAAAGTGAAAAAAGTCTGAAGATTTTGTAAAATATAATCCATCTAGCAGAAGGTTACGGTTAACCTTCACCGCCTTATATTCTATTCCTTGAATCGTCAAATGGGAATATCAACTTTATCAAGTTTCTAATGATAACTTCTGAATGACTGAAGCAATAATGTCTTATTTAGGAAGAAGAGTTCTCATCAAATGGTATGACAAATATGACTTTTTTTAGTACTCACCAACCATGCAAAGAAACAGCACCAGGAATCATACCTCTGGAACCATTAACTCCCAAGAATTGGCAACCTAATACGGTCAGTTTATTTCGAAATTTTCAGATATGCTCGAAGGAAGAGCTTATTAATAAGCTCCCTACTTGCATGGAAGATAGAGATAGAGCGCCATTACCACTTCATACAAACCCATACAGTCTTCCACCAAATGTTATTCCTACAGCGGATACCCAGCTTCAAGTTGAAGATAAAGAAAAATCGGAATAGAGGATATTAAAGAAGAGAGAGAACCGAAAAAAAAAATGAACACTCATAAAGAAGAAAAGTTTGAAAAATCGAAAAATCTGCAAGTAATCAATTATTTGTTATAATATTAAGGATGAATTATTATTTCGTTTTTATATTTCGTCAAATTTTTAAAAAATTAAATAAATAATTTATCAATTTTATTTTCATTAAATCAATTAGTCATTTTGTATAATTTTTTTTAATACATTTAAAAAATTAAAAAAGAAATAAAGAAAAAGAAAATTAATATTTAATGTCAAAAATACCAGCCCCCATTTCGCGACTACCACCAAATCAAATCAATTTTCTTATCTTCAGGCGAAGAAGAAAAAAGAATTATATGCAATAATGGAGGTGAAGCCTATGAAATTAGCATTGCTAATGAAGTTAGCCATGTAGGTGAAAGATGAAAAAGGAATGGTGATGTGTTTCAACCGATGGCCGTGACAAGAGACGATGACACTTTAAAAATAAGGTTCGATATGGATGATGCCAGTGTAAAGGGTCCTTAATGGGAGGTGGAAAATGAGCTCTACTCAGAAGTGCATAATACAATTCTATCGGATATCATCAAGAAAGTCTCTTAACAGAGCAAAGCTTTTGCTCCAACCTATAATAGATGTATAACTATTTCTCCATTTTTATTTTTATTTTATTATATTAGAATTTGTCATGTATTTTAGAAAATTACAAACATAATAATTTATTTCAATTAATGGGAATAATTTTGTCAAAATGACAGTACAAGGCAATGCAAGTATACAAGTCCATCAATGATTAATTTAGAATTTTTTGGCACAAAAGATGTAGATTCTCCACTGGCATTGTGAATTTGCCAGAAATAATGAGGTTATGATCCCAGTAAATCAAGTAAGTCGGATACCTTGCTTGTATAATAATCAGGTTGGATATTGTTTGAGGGGTCTTCTAGAGTCGACTGGTTTGTCACGCCTGCAATTTTAGCAGTTTCAAACATCATATATGTTTAAAATGTTTAGAATTTATGTTAGCTAAGTTGTCAAGAAAACCGAAATTGAAAAGACATGAGAAATCAGAAATCAGTGCACCTGAAAAAACAAGAAGTGTTTTGCAGCCAGCATTTTGTCCAAATAAAATGTCAGTGTCTAGTCTATCACCCACCATACACATTTTGGAGGTACTGACTTGAAATCTGCTAACCAGAACATATTGCAGATGTGAAATGCCCAAAATATCTTCCACAATAGTTGCACGCAAAATGTCAAAAATGTCATAAGGAAATCAGGGGTTTGTTATTATTTTGTTAGGACAAAAGCATTTATGGCAATTTCATATTGTTAGTTCAAAACCTGCAACTCATTTTGAATGACCCTTGTGGTTCTCAATCAATCAGACATTTCAGACTTACATATATAATGCCTCTAAGCAAAAATAATCTAAAAAATAATGGACTAAGAATGGTGGCCCAACTGCCAGAATAAAATTAGCTTACTTCTTCAATAAAAATTCCATCATGAAGGTTGATGGCTTTCCAACAACGATTGGCTTCCTCTCAGTTGAACCACAGATGGCAGCAACCATACAACCCGCACCTGAATGCCAGAAAAGAAATTAGAGGCCAACCATCAAGCATGCTATACACATGAAAGTTCAGCTTCCTTACCAGGCCACTCTTGCAAATCAGTCATATGTCCCACTGCATCACGATTGGTTGCAATAAATAGACACCCCGGATTCTCCCGTATGCATAGGGTTCCGTACCTATCATAAAGTAACATACAGCTAAGATGCACAATTTATTAGGACTTCCACTAGCTGAGAAACATATTATAGAACCCATTCCAGATTTCATAGATATCCTGAAAATTTTTCATTTGTTACTTTTTTTTTTTCCTCAAACTAAAGCACAATGTCCAAGTAAGACCTAGCCACTCCCACTTCTTGCTTCTTAGTTAATATCCAATCTGTAGGAAATCATTTTACAGGTGTATAGAGTCCAAAATTTCTAATGCATATTTTTTTAATATGTCAACTCCAGATATTCCTTAAAATGTTTCCATTGTCTGACTCTCAGAACACCAATCATCACCAAGGCATCCCAGGTTTGCTTATGACAATAATATGATGAAAAAAGAGAATGCCATAGTACCTTGGAGGCAGTTAAGAATAGAATACGGGCAAATTAATGAGTATGAATGAGATTGGAAATTGAAGCTAATATATCTATGCTCCAAGCACTCACTTATTTCAGGAAAATATTGCCTACAAGTTTTAATTTTGTGGCATTATAACTTTCCACGAGGCTTTGTGAAGTTTAGCAAAGAAGATTAAGGGCCATTTGTCAAAGGATGCATCATGACTCGTGATAAAATCTTTGATCCACCTCAAGGTGCCACACCAAGCTAAGAAATCAACAAGAAAAAAAAAATTTGGCTCCTGAATGATGCAGAGAGGTTCAATTATTATCTTTTTTAAACCCCCTGAGATCCAACGGTCAACACAGATTACAAAACCTTTAATTTCACTGCATTTGCACAATATACAACATTTTAAAGGGACCATAACTAAAAATTTCAGAAGGTGGATGACTGGGTTAAAATGTAGGGAACTTGGTGAAGCAGAATAAGAGAACAGGGAATTTAGGATATCTTACTGAAGCTTGTAATAGTTGATATATGGGTCTAACCCAACGACAACAGCTCCAACCTGCGATAGGAGTTGCACCATTGTAAATCTCAAACAGAAAACAGTGAATAAATAGAGAAGTGAAATATTCAAATGAATTGTGGGAAAGATGTTATATTACACTCTTATCATGTTCAAATAGAGAATTTGATTTCAGCTCTACTCTCTTTTCACCATCTTCCTGCAATACATTTTTGCAATAGCCAATAATTGGTATTGCCCAAAGAAAAAATAAGATAAAATGTTTTACCACTCAAGACAAAAGCACGGGAGAAAAAGTTTACTTCCTCCAAGGAGAACCAAAGTGAAATCAAATGCAAGCTACAGGGATACAAACCAATCCTAAATCGTTAATGCTTTTTCATTTTGCAAAACAAAAGTAGTGTCTGTAATTGCAAAAGAAAGAACCAGGTTGAGGAACTGGCGTGTAAGGCAACCATACCACTAGACTACCACAGCAAAAAGCCAGCTTCCAATGCAATACTAATTATACTCATTTTGAGTAGCCTAATACATCCATCTTTATATTCTTTTTCTTTTTTTTTTTCCCTCTTCTCATTTGGGGACCCCATGTTCCTTTTGCAGTTGGTCAAGCACAGTTGTTTATGCTGCTAATCTCCAGTATTAGAAAACAGTTAATTGCCTGAACAAGCGCTTGTGCACATAATTCTAGTAAACAAGTGTTTGTGTGTGTGTGTGTGTGTGTGTGTGTGTGTGTGTGAGAGAGAGAGAGAGAGAGAGAGATTAATGAAAGTTTTTGTTTGTATATATGCTATAGAAACAACAAAGCCCCTTGTTTGATAAGGTAAAAACCAGGGCACTGTTCCTTCACCCCACAAAGCAGGACATTTACAATGATAAGCGGTTTTGGAAAGATCCTGAGGTGTGTGGTCTAATATGGTCATTTTGGAATCAAAGATGTGCCTCAAAAACCTCTTTCCTTCTATATACCTTTATAAATTCTTGCTAGCATACTAGCATAACACCCAAAATTTCAAAATTGAACAAAGCATTCATATTGCATAAATTCTTATGACTCTCCCCAATTTTGGACCTCATAATTCCAAATTTTTGTAATATTAGTAAACCCACCTAAATGTTCTGACAAATGTTTCTTACTTAGAATTATATACAGGAAAAGAAAATTGTAGATCCTAGAAAATACATCCATATGTCTATCAACTCCTTGGAAGACATGAAAAGGAGTACAACAAGCACTACCAAATCACTTCTCAAGAGCTTCAAATCCAATCTTAAAAAAAAAAAAAAAGAATTAGGAGAAAGAAATCGAGAAAGCAAGTAGAAAATCAGGTATGAAAATTTGGAAGGACATACTGGGCCACCAAGACCTGTGTATCCAGCAAGCTGCAGCTCTTCCACAATCCCTTCCCCACCTATCACATATACCTATAAAAAAAAATCCATGAGAAACTACACAGTACAGAGACAATGTTAAATGCGCACCAACACCAACAAATGTGATCATATTTACAATGATTTCTTATAAATAATAACATTATCACATTAGACAACATTAACATGAATCTGGTTCAACATTATGACAAGGATTTGGATTAGCATTCATCAATTAACGAAAAAATTATACAAAAGGGTAGGTGAAGAGTAACACCAACCTTTTTTTCTCGAGGAAAATTATTTATCTTCAAGTACATAGCAGCCGCAAAAGATGAGGAGAATATCTCATCCTACAACCATTTGAAAACAAACCCACATCAAGAAAACCAAAATAAGCTCTAAATTAAAAAATGGGAATTGAAATTCTACTAAAAACAAACCTCTCTAACTGAAATTCCAAGAGAAGAGAACTTCTTCGCATACTGCCTTCTTGATTTTGAGGAATTATTGGTCACAAAAACCAGTTTCTTCCCCTGCATCATAAAATTTAAAAAAAAAAACAATTTCATTGACAGAAATATAGATTTACAAATCAAACAATAGAGATATATACGAAGGGAATGAATAAAAAATGCCTTTGAGCGAAGCAGTTCAAGTGTTTGAGAAACGCCATCTATAAGCTTATCGCCTTTCCATATCACACCTAAATTTATACAAATCATAATAAACAAACATTACTTAAAAAAAAAAACTAAGAAATTAATGGGAATGAGAAAATATGACTGACTGACCATCGCAATCGAAGAGAAAGGCCTCGACAGAGTCGAAGAGAGCACTGACGTTGTGAGATGAGAGAAGCTGGGTGGCTTTTTTTGTTGTGCTCATTGTCCAAAATTATGGAAAGTTTACAAGGGAAAGATTTGCAAGAGAGAATTAAAGCATATATAGAGAATATTGCAATTGCAGCCATACAAAATGGACTGCAAAGGCTCTCTGCTTCAGAATTTTACTTTGCAACTCGCTCAAATGAATTTCTTAGTCAAAGTTTTACTCGCAATTGAATTCCAACGTTTTATATATCTTATTTTTATTTATTAAAGATTTAATGGACAAATTTATATTTTTTTTCAATACTATTTTTTTTTTTTTTTTTTTTGTTAAAGTCTATCATCCAACCTTTATATATACTTGCATTGAGTTATACTCTAATATGTTTACCTAAATTTGAAATTTTAATTGCAATTTTATTATATTCTAAATCATAATTATAATAAAAACTTAATTAATTATATCATATCGTAAATTTTTTTATATCATATACATTCTTAAATTTATTATATTATATAATAAAAATTTTATAAATTAATACTCGATAAATTAATAATATTTATTATATAATAAATTTTAATAGTCTTGATTTGAATTAATAGATTAAATTAATAATTTTGATAAATTAATAAGTTAATATTTTTCTGAAAATTATTTTATAATTATATAGTCTCATTCATATTATAAATTAATAATATATTAATATTATACATATAATAGATTATGATACATATTTTATTAAAATATGACTCTAAAAATTATTTAAAATCTAAACATTTATACCCACTTATTTTTTATTTATTTTATTTATATTCAATTTATCATTTTTTTTTTGTTAAATTCGTTTAATTCATATTTAATTGATCACATATTTTTTTGTTTCATTTCAATTAGTTTATTTTCAATTAATCATATATTTTTTTATCAATTTCAATTGATTATATATTTTTATTTAATTCATATTAAATTAATTATAAAATTGATAAAATATAATGAGTTTTTAGTTGATTAAATATATATATTTACTGAATTATAAATACTCTTTTTAAATTAATAAAATTTTTAATTTATTGATTAATTAAAATATTTTTTAATTAATAAAATTGATAAGTTCCAACGATATTAATTTATAGAAGTTTTATTGTATTATCAATTTAATTTTTAAATTTTGATTAAAATTAATTGAACTCTTTAATTTTACAAAAATAATTTATTGAATGATTAATTTGATTATTAATAACTAACTAAATTTATAAAATTGGAAGAATATAATTAATTCCTATCAAAATTTAAAGACTAGATTGATATTACATATAATATATTATGAGATCAATTTCGAGTAATTGGCTTAGAAAATCATCAAATTTTAAGAATAATTTCGAGTTGATCAGTAATCGAAATTTTTTTGCAATTTAGTCAACTCTTTTAAAATAGTTTCATCCGATAATTAATTGATGGATTTTTTTGTCAAATTGTATACATGGCATGTCCTAACATATTAGTATACCACATAAGTAAAATTATCACATCGAACAACCATATCAGCTAAATTTTAGTAATTATATTAAAAAAAATTTAAAAATTTAGTAATCAGCTATATTTTTTGCCTCTTCATTCTTTGTGGGTTTTTTTTTTTTTTTTTTCATTTGAAAATATTTTTATAATTTTTTTAAAAAATATTTTTCAATTATTTTCACTAATATTTTTTAGTTATTTTTTTTTATTTTTATCAAATTATTCTTTAAATTTTTAAGTAAAAATATTTTTTTAATTTAAATTTTATTTATTTTTCATAAATTCAAACAATAATTTTTTTCTTAAAATTCAATCTATAAATCCAAAATCATTAGTTATTAAAAAATATAATTATTTATATAAATATATATAAATGCAGTGATATAATAGTGTTTCAACTTGATGATAAATTATTAAGCCATTTGAGTTTTCTTATCATTCTAATTCTTTGACTAATATACACTTATTATTTAATTTTAAATGAAATATATTATTATTATTATTATTATAAAAACTAAACTAAAATAAAAAATTTCATTATTTGACTTTCTTGTCATTTAAACTTTATTGTCATTTTTATTCTTACATATTATTATTAACCACGTAATTATATTTAAATGATGATATTATCTTTTGGAGTTCAATGATATTATTTTGCAGGAGATGATATTTCAGTTCATGGTATGATGTAACTCGTGGCTTCCCTATCAGTATTTTGTCATTAATTGATTGAATTATTTTGCTCAGTCAAGTCTTATAAACTTTTAAATTCCATAATATTGAACATGGTAAGTCTATAATGGACAATTTTTCTATCCAAAATGATAGAAAAAGGTTAGCAAATAAATTTTTTTATTTTATCTTTTATTTTATTTTAGCTTTAATAATAATAATAATAATAATAATAATAATAAAATATTTCATTTAAAATTATTAGAAAAATTTATTCTTCTAATTTATAAAAATTAAATAAAGTTTAAATTAGAAAAATATTTTCACTTAAAAAAATTAAAAAATATTTTGATAAAACATAAAAATAACTAAAAAACTATTAGTGAAAAATTAAAAGAATATTTTGAAATGGAAAAAAAATTAAAAGAATGAAAAGGAAAAAAAATATAAATGATTTTAAAATTATTAAACTTATAATTTTTTTTAATATGATCATCAAACTTCGATATTTTTTCAATCGCTTATGTGGTTGTTCGATGTGTCATTTTTGGCTTATATGGCATATACGTGGTAAAATTATATGTTAGGACTTATACACGTGATATGACATGTGTACAATCCAGTAAAAAATTTATTCAATGATCATTGAATGAAATCATTTTGAAAAAGTTGTGGCTAAATTATAAAAATTTTTCGATTAGTGACCAACTCGAAACTATCCCTAAAATTTAATATTTTTTAGATAAATTACCCATTCAATTTCACTTTTACTCTTTAAATTAATATGAAATATTATTATTATTTTTAATTTAATTTTAGAATAAGATTATAATTAAATTTTTAAATTGGTATAGGATTAACAAAAAAAGGAAAAAGTATAATTGCAAAAAATTTAAATTCAGGATAAATTTATCAATCAAGTTTTTATTAAAGAGAGTGATTGCCAATAATCTTAAATATACTCCATCACATATTTTATATAGTAATAAAATGACTTTATTGCCCACAAAATCTTTTTTAGTCAAAAAATTAAAATCATTAGTTATTAAATGTAGCAATGGCCAATCTTAATAAAAAGTGTAAATTCGTCTCATTTGTAATGGAACAGGATGGATATGGTAGAATTATATATATATATACACACTATATTCTTAAAATTCATTTTTTACATATGTTTACTTATATTATGTCACATCTCCACTTCTGAAATGTGACGATTCTAAAATATAAGAAAAGATAAAATTACTTACATCCCGTAAAATTCATATTACCATAATTTATAAAAAATTCGTCAGAGTCTTCTTTGTATTTTTCATTTTATTTTCGACCCGAAATTGGGTCTTTCAAAATTACCCAACTTGCAAGAAAATTACACTCCCAATAATTCATCTTTATACCCTCAACTTCACTATTTCAATATCATTCAATAATTCAATAAAAATATTAGAGCAATAAATATCATTCATTTTATATTTCAGATAATATCAATTATGTATATTTTTACAGTCTTTATTTAATAGCAGTATTATCAGTATTTTTAATATATAATAACATTACTAAAATCATCTAAAAATCTTATGGAGCACTAAAATAAAAAAAAAAGATCATTGATAAGCTTTTTACATAGATAAAGGAGGTTCCCAGCTGAAAAGAAAAACCGGAACCACAACTATCTATCTCGCCCCTGAGAACAGTTAGATGTAAAATAATAGTTTAGTATCTGAATTTCAAATTTATACTTAAAATACCTAATTTAACACAGAATTTCACCAAATTAATTATGAGATTTAAAATTTACATGACAAATAAATTATGAAAATTGGTAGTATCTAAAATAAATTTTGGGGTCAAAGTATAAATATTAAAACTCATGAAGTAAGTTTAGAAATAAAGAAAGTTGATGGGCTAAATTATAAATATCAAAAATTCAAAAAATCTTAAATTTTATAGAGAATTCTATTTTTGGCCCAATTTTCTTCTTCTTCTTCTTGAAGTGGCCAAACCACTGTATCCATTTTCTACCTCAATTTCTTCTTCGTCCTTCAAAATTCTTCTATTCAAAACTTCTCAAACTTAAACCTAATTAATTTTACCCCTTAAATTAAGCCTAAACACTTAAAAAACTACAAGAATTCTCGCCAAAAAGTCAAAGGAAAAACTAAAAGTTTCTAAGGGAGCAAAGTTAGGAAATTGAAGAAATTTGAGGTAATTACTCTAAACTTATTTTCTTTTCAATAATTATGATTAGTATGATAGTTATAAATGATTAATTAAGAATTAGAAGCATATATATAGTTATAGGGAGCTTTAGGCTTATAATAGGGATTATGTGAAAAATCAAAATTCAAAATAGATGATTTTAATTTCTAATGAATATAGAATAAGTCTATTTATACCTAAATGAATTTAAAACATGTAGAATTTGTATTGTAGAAACAAGGAACAAAAGAAAAGATGGTGGAAGTGATCAAGAAGAACAATTGTGCTTAAAGTGAATTTTGATGTTTTAATGTGATTTTGATCCAAATAAACTATGAGATGAGTTATAAATATAATCTTATACCCATTTGAATCCTTGGTTAGAATTAAAAATCCCTCGCCCAATTTTCCTAGATATGGCCGAATGGCCTTCCTTGTTTTCTCCTTGAAATTTTATCAAATTCTTGCTTATATTTACCTTGTTTCATATGCTATTTGAATAATTTTGATACTTGAAAATACTATTTGTATTGAATTGTTGTTGATTGATCAAATTGGTTCATAAAAGTTAACCTAAACCCTTGTTAATTTGCTTGAAAATTTATGCCTATAAAGTGTTTGTTAAAATGTCTCAATAAAACTAAATTTATCCACCAAGTGTTTGATTTAAAATTTGTATCATTTAACATATGAGTCCCAAAGAAACCTAAACCTAATTTGATCCATGACCTTTGATTTCATTTTATATGAAAATTCATATTAGGTAATATATTTATTTGATGTTGTTAGCTTTTAATGTGACTTGAATTGTCCATTGAAATATTGATTGATTTTTTATAATTTTTCATAAGTTATTGTCATCCTACATGAGCGTAATAATATTTTAATCATCATTATATAATACACCTAATAACATGATAGGACTATCTTCTGATGGGGTAGTGGGTGAGAACCATCGGCAATGTGCACATTGAAATAATATATGACCCTAGCTGTAATAACTCACCCAAGTTTAAAAGGAAATTAAGAAGAAATATTGAGAATTTAATTGAATGAAATAGGTAATGAAATAATTAATTCCAGTTAGAATGTCACACCCCAACTCCAGTGGTGCAACAGTCCTAGGGCAAGGGTAGGCTTAAGGCTACCATAAACCCATAGAATACTCATATCCTGGATCTTATTCATAATACATATTCATATCAAATATAGATATCATTACAAATATTTATTTCTATGGTTCATGTAATAATAATTCATACATTTATATTTATTATCATATAATTTCCTCTTGTTCTTTATTGATCAAAAGATACATCCCACATCACTAAGGAATAATAGCAACCCAAAATGTAACAGTTCAGACATCAAAATAATATCATCCTCAATATCTAACTACGGAGCTCTAGAGTATACTCCTCATACATACAGTACCATAATACAATTCAATGAATATATATCAAAATAATTACAATGGAGACTTTTTGGAGGAATGAATCAAGAAGCTCGGTCTTCTATATTAGCTCCCTCTCAAGCTACACTATCACCTAAAATTCACAAAAGAGGAGTGAGCCTTCAACTCAGTAAGATATGAACATGCAATATAAAGATCAATCCAAAGGAAAGGTCATTCCAAAGAAACATAGGTAAGAAAATATCATAAGGTTATACTTACAAGAACAGAAGTGCTCACAATCGAATAGCACTGTAAAATCACATGATAGAACTGTAGAGTGCATCAGTAGCCTTGCTACCTATCACAATAGAGTGCATCAGTAGTCATTGCTACCTTATCACAAATACATGCTTGGCCAGGCATATGCCTAAAGCTCATGGTCCCCTTTAGGTGGAACACTGATAAAAACCCTATCAGTTAGGTTCCCAAAGTGCATAGTGGACCAATGAATTTACTCTCATTGGGAAGAGCGTTCTATCTATATCATGGGTCATATAGTTGAAATCTCACAAGAAAACATATTGGTCACAAGACCATCAACATATAATATGAATTCAGTCAAGTTAACAAATATGTTTCATATGAACTTGGTCCAAGGAAAGATGACCAAGTCATTTATAATATATAAATATGTTAATCACATGGAACAAATTATCATTTGTTTAAGAACATCATGGGAATTTCATTTAACAGGTCAATAATACAATGTCATATAACATGTGAATCATTTATGCAGACATTAAGAAGGCTTGGACAGTTTATTTCAAAGGAGCAATATGCATATGCAATGTTCATACTTACCTCAAAGCAATTTATCCTCAGTTACTTGTACAGTCAATAAATCTCCTTTAATTCCTGGAGTTCTCTTTTCCTATGACATTTCCCCAAATGCTCAAAATTAGGATTTCTTTAATTAACAATACATAATATGATTCTCTATAAATTTAATCATCTTATAGCCTCTATTATTGTTTCCCAACATCAATTTAATTCATCTCTTAAAGAAAATCTGAAGTTTAAAGACATACTTACTATTCACATCACTATTCATCAAATTCTATAAATTCTGGTATCTTGCATATTAATCAAAATTAATAGTCTTAAGTACTTATAATAGAGTCTATATACTCATATAGATCTATTCTATCTATCAAAAATTTATCAAAAATTCTTAATCTAAAGAGAAAATAAAGTTTGAAGAAAATCACCTTATTTTCCCCAAAACTGAGTCCTTGAAGAATCAGACTTGAAAATGATGATCACGGCCTTGAATATGCTAACTTAATAATCTAATGCATAAATTTTGAGTATTAATGTATTAGAAAATAGTGGGACATATTTGAGAGAGATAGGAGAAGAAATAAGAACGAACAAAGAAAACAGAAGAAGAAGATATCGAGAAATTAGCTACTGCTTCTCCTTTTAAAATATGCTACTGCCACACAGCTTCCCACTTCGCCAACTCACCTTACAATTCTACTTCGCATATCCCACTTCGCATATGCCACTTCGCATATCTACTTCGCATATCTACTTTGCATGTGCCACTTCGCATATCCCACTTCGCATATGCCACTTCGCATATGCCACTTCGACAATGCCACTTTGCCAATCTTGCCTCGCCAAATTCCACTTCGCTAAATTCCATTTTGGCGAGCTGGAATCCTGCCTCGCCATCTCACACAAAAATTTCTCGCGAATGAGATAAAGAAGTCCAAATGTCCACCTCGCATTACCTATTTTGTGGAGCTGAAAAACCTTCCTTGTCACTCCGCATTGAACTAGCTCGCAATTGAGCTACAGATACCTAAACTCCTTGATTCCTTTTGTCACTTAAAATAGACACTCAGAGGTCCATCATAACCATACTTCAAATAAAAAGGATATCTATTCAATTTATGGTGAATTTCTAAATTCACCCAGACTTTACTCTCCAAAAATTGTCCGAGCAGGCCTGATTAAATTAGCTATCTCTTGAATTATAATTATCCAATCTCATTGAAATTTCACAGTCATTAATATAACACATGAAGAATCATTTTTCCTATTTACATTTTTAACTCAAACAACCTCTACCATTTTCAAAAAATAACATACTGACTCAGATTTTTTTTGCAGTAAAAAGAAAACTAGGTAGATTCTTGTTGAGGAGAATATCTCCTTACACACATAGAATGTTCCAGAATAATTCCACAAATTTGTAGATAATATAAAAATCTACAACTCTTATGATTTATATTTTTCTAATTTATTCCTTTAAAGCCACAAAATTGACTCACCAAAATTCTTCCTGCATACCAAAAATTCTGAATTTCTCCAAAATATTAATCTATCCATAACATCTCAATAATCAAAAATAAAAAATAAAATAAAAATCAAATATTTATTAACGGGTATTACATTCTTTCCCCTTTAAATAAATTCGTCCTCGAATTTTAAAGAATTTACCTTAAACTTGAAATAGTTAAGGGTACTTATCTTTCATGCTCTGTTCACTCTCCCAAGTACACTCTTCCAGAGCTTGATTTCTCCATAGAACCTTAACCATTGATATATCTTTATTTCTCAACCTCTTGATCATTCGGTCCACAATGGCAATTGGAACCTCTTCATACGTCAAGTCTTGTTGAAGATTCACTGCTGGAACTTACAGCACATGAGAAGGGTCGGCGACATACTTCTGAAGCATTGATACGTGAAATATTGGGTGCACACTATCTATGCTAGGTGGCAAAGCTAATTTGTATGAAACCTCTCCAATCTTGCTCAGAATTTCAAAGGATCCAATGAATCATGGAGATAGCTTGCCTCTCTTGTTAAACCATATAACCCCTTTCATTGGTGAGATCTTTAAAAACACTAGATCTCCAATGGAAAACTGTAGATCTTTTCTCTTTGGATCAGCATAACTCTTTTGGCGGCTGAAAGCTATCTTTAATCTCTCTTGGATCATTGGAATCTTTGCCGATGTATATCTTATCAATTATGGTCCTTCGTTATATTTTCCTCCAACCTCATCCCAACACAAGGGAGATCTGCGTTTCCTGCCATATAATGCTTCGTAAGGAGGTATCTGAATCGTGGAATGATAGTTGTTGTTGTAGGCAAATTCTATCAATGGCAAATGAGCATCCCAATTTCCTCTAAAATCTAGAGTGCACATCCTCAGCATGTCTTCTAGAGTTTGGATGGTCCTCTCTGATTGCCTATCTGTTTGCGGATGAAATGCTGTGCTGAATTCAAGCTGTGTACCCAAGCACTCTTGTAATTTCCACCAAAATCTTGAGGTGAACTGAGTACCTCTATCTGAGATGAGCGAAACTGGGACTCCATGCAGCCTGACAATCTCATTGATATAAATTTGTGCATATTGAGAAGCCGTATAAGTCCTCTTGACTAGCAAGAAGTGAGCTGACTTGGTTATCTATCAACAATAACCTATATTGAATCATGGCCTCTTGAAATCCTTGGCAATCCAACCACAAAATCCATAGTTACTCTCTCCCATTTCCATTATGGCAATGACAACTCTTGAAGTAATCCCGAAGGTTTATGATACTCAAACTTAATTTGCTAACAAGTTAGACATTTCGCTACATATTCTGTGACATCTTTTTTCATTCCACTCCATCAGTAAGAACTCTTGATGTCATGGTACATCTTTGTTGTGGCTGGGTGCACACTATAGTTAGAATGATGAGCTTCCTTGAGAATCACATCCTTTAATCTATCTATAGCTGGAACACATAATCTATTGCCCAGTCTCAACACACCATCAACTATAGTAAAGCCTGGAGTTTTCTCTGTCCCTACATCATTCTTTAGCTTTACTAATTGAGGGTCCTTATCTTGTGCTTCTCTTATCTGGTCAATAAGAACCGGCTTGACTTGAAAATGGTCTAAAAGTACTCATGAATCTGATAGATTCAAACTAACCCCCATGTCATGCAAACTCTGCACCTCTCTCACTAGGGATCTCCTACTAACTTGGATATGGGATAAACTTCCCAAAGACTTCCTACTCAATGCATTTGCCACTACATTTGCTTTTCCTGGATGGTACAATATTTTACAGTCATAATCCTTAAGCAATTCAACCCACCTTCTCTGCCTAAGGTTAAGATCTTTCTGCTGAAATATATATTTCAAGCTCTTATGATCTGTGAAGATTTCACTCTTCTCTCCATACAGGTAGTGTCTCCAGATCTTTAATGCAAATACTACTGTAGCCATTTCAAGATCATGCGTAGGATAATTCACCTCATGCTTTCTCAACCGTCTCGAAGCATACGCTATCACCTTACCATGCTGCATGAGCACAAAACCAAGCCCTACTCTCGATGCATCACTGCAAATCCTCATTCACCAGATGGCATAACTAAGACAGGTGCCGTGGTGAGACAAGTCTTTAACTTATGGAAACTTCCTTCGTAAGCATTTGTCCATTGGAATTTCACTTGCTTTTAAGTAAGTTTGGTCAAAGGTGCTGCAATCTTGGAAAAATCTTGCACAAACCTCCTATAATATCCTGCCAAACCTAAGAAACTTCTAACTTCTGAAACATTTGTGGGTTTGGGCTAATTAAGGATTGCATCCACTTTCTTCGGGTCAACTTTAAGGGCTTCTTTACTCACCACATGCCCAAGGAAACAAACACTCTCAAGCCAAAACTCACACTTAGGGAACTTGGCAAACAACTCATACTTCCTCAAGGTTTGCAATACAATCCGAAGATGTTCTTCATGCTCTTCATTGCTTTTAGAATATACAAGGATGTCATCAATGAATACAATGACAAACTTGTCTAGAAATGGCCTGAACACCCCATTCATTAAATCCATGAATGAGGCTGGTGCATTAGTCAATCCAAACGACAACACTAAAAACTCATAGTGTCCATATCTGGTCCGTAAAGCTGTCTTCGATATATCCTCACTTTGAATTCTCAACTGATGATAGCCCGACCTCAAGTCCATCTTGAAGAAATGACTTGCACCTTGCAACTGATCAAATAAATAATCTATTCTTGGTAAAGGATATTTGTTCTTGATGGTAACCTTGTTAAGCTGCCTGTAGTCGATACACAATCTCATAGAACCATCCTTCTTCTTCACAAAAAATACAGGTGCTCCCTACGGTGAACTACTAGGTCTAATGAATCCTTTATCAAGCAAATCTTGCAACTGAATTTTCAATTCTCTCAACTCAACTGGTGCCATACGGTAGGGAGAAATAGAAATCGGACTCGTGCCAGGTAGCAACTCGATACCAAATTCTTTCTCTCTATTTGGTGGCAACCCTGGTAATTCTTCAAGAAATACATCCGGAAACTTATTAACTATTGGAATCTGCTCCATGTCCCTTACTTCCTTACAAGTATCCCGGACATAAGCCAAATACCCTTGGCAACCTTTTCTTAATAACCTTCTTGCCCCAATGGCAGATATCACATTGTATGGTACTTCACTCTGCTCCCCTTAAAACTCAAACTCCTCAACCGAAGGTGGCTTGAAGACTAGCTTCTTCCTATTGCAATTTATAGTAATATAGTACTTGGACAACTAGTCCATGCCCAAAATTACATCAAATTCCAACACAGACAATTCAATCAAATTTACATCCAATTTCTTGCCACCTATGCTAATCAGGCATAATGGATAAAAGTTTTGAACTTCAATTTCTTCCTCTAAAGGAATAGAAACAACCAACACATTTTCAAGTAACTCACAAGGCACATGCAATTTCTTAGCAAAATATGATGACACAAAGGAATGCGTAGCTCTTGAATCAAACAAAACTCTAGCATTCAAAGCTTGGATCGGGAGAATACTTGTAACAACCGTATTATATGCTTGGGCCTCATGCTATGCTAAAGCAAAAACTCTGCCTCTGCCTCTACCCATGGGAGTTGATCCCAAAGCTTGAGCCACATACTGACCTGACTCTTTACCAGCCTCTACAGTCCTGCCTAAAATGCCTCGTCCTGCACCTGACTACTGATTAATACTCCTTTCCCTATTCATCTGAACTGTAGTCTGAGAAGCCTGAGGTCTACCTCCAAAGGGCGGTTGTGGACTATTTTTGAGCAAATGACCTTGTTGTCCACACCTAAAGCATGCTCCTGATGTATAACGATAAAGGCCACCATGAAATTTACCACATATAGAACACAAAGGTTTAGGAGTCCTGGATGGTGCAAAGCTAGCTGAACCATGGCTCATCTGAGAAATGGGTCTAAGAGTAGTCCGACTTTGTTGTGGTCTCTCTAAAGGTCCTCTATACCCACTCCTAGAAGCTGACTGATGAGCCACTCTTATATTCTTCATCCCACTTTCTTGTTTAGAAGAACTACCTGCTTTAAATTTCTTCTTCTCAACTCTTTCAGATCTCGGTTCCATCTCTCTATTCTCAATTATCCTAGTCTTATCCATTAGCTTAGAGTAAGAATCAAACTCAAGAGCAGCTAGGAGTTT
The DNA here is from genome assembly GCA_948193065.1 of Aleurites moluccanus. NCBI lineage: Eukaryota > Viridiplantae > Streptophyta > Magnoliopsida > Malpighiales > Euphorbiaceae > Aleurites > Aleurites moluccanus. The sequence goes on from CANXYC010140849.1 coordinate 36,926, forward strand.
AAATAATGGAGCCACCAATCTTCTGCGAAACCTCTGAATCCATGCTACTTTTATAGGCACCAATGCAGGAGCAAATTTGCTTAATTGACTAAACTTCCTGGCATACTCTGAAACACTCATACCAAGGGTTTTGAACCAATCTCTCAAACTCTATTGATTTAGCTTCTCTCATACTCTCTGGAAGAAACTCATTCATCATCAGTTCTTTGAATCTCTCCCAAGAAAGATCTTCATTTCTCCAAAGCATACCAGAAATGCTTCTCTTGAACCAATCCTTGGCCTCAGCTTTTATCAAATACCCCATAAATTCTATAGCTCTTATATTAGGAATCTGCAGAATCTGTACTTTCTCTTCAATTTCTTCCAGAAACTCTGTAGGATCCACTTCACCTCTATACTCTGAAGGTTTAAGCTTAAGAAATCTCTCAAATGATACCTCTTCCTTTTAACGTACAATGGGTGGTGGAACTACTGGAGGAACAGGGATCTCTGGAGCTTGAACTGGAGGTACCTGTTGTTGTCTTTGCTGAGTAATGAATTCAGCTATCATTGTATAGTTCCTTTGCAGCTGTTCCAATTGTTGAGTCATATTAGCCACATCTACTGGTGGCATAAGAGGAACCTCATTTCCTCCATTTCCACCTACAGAAGCTTCTTCAGAAGGCAAATCTCGTCTAGGACGGCCTCGACCTCATCCTCTATCACATCGCGGAGGCATCTCTATACTGATAAGGGAAACAAAGCAAACTTAGACTCAAAACACGAGATTAGCGCAGGTCTATACCAAAGGAATACACAACATTGACGTGACATGAATCCTATGCTCCGAAGTTATCTTAATCAACACTCATACAAGGGCTTATGCACATCTATCTATCTTCTATCTTAAGGATTATAAACCTATAGCTCTGATACCACCTCTGTCACACCCCAACTCCAGTGGTGCGACGGTCCTAGGGCAAGGATAGGCTTAAGACCACCATAAACCCATAGAACACTCATATTCTGGATCTTATTCATAATACATATTCATATCAAAAATAGATATAATTACAAATATTTATTTCTATGGTTCATGTAATCATAATTCATACATTTATATTTATCATTATATAATTTCCTCTTGTTCCTTACTGATCAAAAGTTACATCCTATATCACTAAGGAACAAGGGCAGCCCAAAATGTAAAAGTTCAGACATCAAAATAATATCATCTTCAATATCAAACTACGGAGCTCTAGAGTATACTCCTCATACATACAGTACCATAATACAATTCAATAAATATATATCAAAATAATTACAATGGAGAATTCTTAGAGGAATGAATCAAGATGCTCGATCTTCTATATTAGCTCCCTCTCGAGCTACACTATCACCTGAAATCTACAGAAGAGGAGTGAGCCTTTAACTTAGTAAGATATGAACATGCAATATAAAGATCAATCCAAAGGAAAGGTCATTCCAAAGAAACATAGGTAAGAAAATATCATAAGGTTATGCTTACAAGAACAGAAGTGCTCACAATCAAATAGCACTGTCAAATCACATGATAGAACTGCAGAGTGCATCAGTAGCCTTGCTACCTATCACAATAGAGCGCATTAGTAGTCCTTGCTATCTTATCGCAAACGCATGCTTGGTCAGGCATACGCCTAGAGCTCATGGTCCCTTCTAGGTAGAACACTGATAAAAACCCTATCAACTAGATTCCCAAAGTGCACAGTGGACCAATGAATTTACTTTCATTAGGAAGAGCGTTCTATCTATATCATGGGTCATATAGTTGAAATCTCACAAGAAAATATATTGGTCACAAGGCCATCAACATATAATACGAATTCAGTTAAGTTAACAAATAGATTTCATATGAACTTGGTCCAAGAAAAGATGACTAAGTCATTTACAATATATATATATATATATGGTAATCACACGGAACAAATTATCATTTATTTAAGAACATCATGGGAAATTCATTTAACAGGTCAATAATACAATGTCATATAATATATGAATCATTTATACGGACATTAAGAAGCCTTGGACAATTTATTTTAAAGGAGCAATATGTATATTCAATGTTCATACTTACCTCAAAGCAATTTATCCTCAGTTACTTGTACAGTCAATAAATCTCCTTTAATTCCTGGAGTTCTCTTTTCCTATGACATTTTCCCAAATGCTCAAAATTAAGATTTCCGCATTCTCTATAAATTTAATCATCTTATAGCCTCTATTATTGTTTCCTAACATCAATTTAATTCATCTCTTAAAGAAAATCTGAAGTTTGAAGACATATTTACTACTCACGTCACTATTCATCAAATTCCATAAATTCTGGTATCTTGTATATTAATAAAAATTAATAGTTTTAAGTACTTATAATAGAGTCTATATACTCATATAGATCTATTCTATCTATCAAAAATTCTTAATCTAAAGAGAAAATAAAGTTTGGAGAAAATCACCTTATTTTTCCCAAAACTAAGTCCTTGAAGAATCTGACTTAAAAATGATGATCACGGCCTTGAATGTGCTAAATTAATAATCTAATGCATAAATTTTGAGTATTAATGCATTAGAAAATAGTGGGACATATTTGAGAGAGATAGGAGAAGAAATAAGAACGAACGAAGAAAAGAGAAGAAGAAGATATCGAGAAATTAGCTACTGCTTCTCCTTTTAAAATAGGCTACTGCCACACAGCTTCCCACTTTGCCAACTCACCTTGCAATTCTACTTCGCATATCCCACTTCGCATATGCCACTTCGCATATCTACTTCGCATATCTACTTTGCATATGCCACTTTGCATATGCCACTTCGCATATGCCACTTCGACAATGCCACTTTGTCAATCTCGCCTCGCTAAATTCTACTTTGCTAAATTCCATTTTGGTGAGCTGGAATCCTACCTCACCATCTCGCACAAAAATTTCTCGCGAGCGAGATAAAGAAGTCCAAATGTCCACCTCGCACTACCTACTCTGCCGAGCTGGAAAACCTTCCTTGTCAATTTGTACTGAACCAGTTCGCAATTGAGCTACAGATACCTAAACTCCTTGATTCCTTTTGTCACTTAAAATAGACACTCAAGGTCCATCATAACCAGAATTCAAATAAAAAGGACATCTACACAATTTATGGTGAATTTCTAAATTAACCCAGACTTTACTCTCAAAAAACTGTCCGAGCAGGCCTGATTAAATTAGCTATCTCTTGAACTATAATTATCCAATATCATTGAAATTTCATAGTCATTAATATAACACATGAGGAATCATTTTTCCTGTTTACACTTTTAACTTAAACAACCTCTACAATTTTCAGAAAATAACATAATGACTCAGATTTTTCTGCAGGAAAAAGAAAACTAGGTAGATTCTGATTGAGGAGAATATCTCCTTACACACACAGAATATTCCAGAACAATTCCACAGATTTGTAGGTAATATAAAAATCTGCAACTCTTATGATTTATATTTTTCTAATTTATTCCTTTAAAGCCACAAAATTGACTCGCCAAAATTCTTCCTGCATACCAAAAATTTTGAATTTCTCCAAAACATTAATCTATCCAAAACATCTCAATAATCAGAAAAAAAAAAAATCAAATATTTATTAACGGGTATTACATTGGAAGCTCTCAATAAGCTTAATTATAAGCATCGCATAGAACTCGATTTTTTAATTAAATAATTGTAGTTCTTTTGACAAAGTGACCTTAATGAACATTAAAATAGACATTAGAAAGAGTGTATTAAAAAATATATATGGAGGAGAAATTAAATATAGGAAAGTATTTTGAAGAATTAAAGGAAAAATGAGATAGAAATTAAATTGGAAAATGGTAAAATAGTAAATAGGGGTAATTTTAAACCTATATATAGAACCCTTAGCACAAATTAAGTCATCTTCTCTATTTTAAATCAACCATGGCCGGCCACCATTATAAGAGTTTCAAAGGGAAAAATTTCTTCACACCATATCCAAAACCCATGATCCAACCTTCCATCCTTCACAAATAATCATCCCCATCATTTCTAATTAAACTATTTGGGCTTGGATCAAGCATTTGGAGCTAAGGGTCTTAAGAGGTAATTTCTTCACCTTGCTCTAAAGTTCAATTTTTTTTTTTTTTTTTGTTGTAATTGAAAGAATGGAGATTGGGTAGTATTTCTATGGAGTTAGAATTAGAAGAAACATGTTAAATGGGAAGATTGAGTTAGGGTTTGGTTTAGGTAAAAATTTCCATTTTTGAATTAGTATAACATAAATTAAATTGATAGTGTAAGAAACTTTATATGAGGTTATATGTAAGTAATTTGTGGTTAGAAATAAAATTGAGGCTTGTTGTGTGAAGTTGTGTGTTGGGGGGAAATTTTAAAATTTCAGAATTTCTGAAATTTCTAGTTGTGAGCAGAATATTGAGCCCTTAATTTCGTGGCCTTAAATTCAAAAATTAGAAAATCATAAAACATAAAAGTTGTAGCTACATGTGTTCAGATTATATGTATAGAAATAAGTTTTGCCAAATTCTTGATGTGTTGTGAGATACAAAGCCCTGATCAGGACTGGATTGGGTTAGGGTTTTCACTGAAATATCCTACTGAGTTTTACATTTTATAAGACCTTAAGATCTGATTCAGGGGAAACTCAGAACATGAAAAATGTTCCTTTATGTCTTAGATAAAAACTTATAAAAAGATAATGGGAATTGGACACTTACATACTGAGTTATAAGTGAAAGAGTTAAGACTATTCGGGTGAAAGTTGCAGGCTGGTTGCAGAGTTGAAGGACCTAGTTTAGAAATTCATCATAAATTGTGTAGTGACCAAAATGGCCTCAATTTCAGATATGTTAGAACTTGAGATGTATAATTTAATTAGGATAAATAATTGAAATAATTGGATAAGTGTAGTGGGAGATATTAGTAAACGAACCAGGATGGCCAAAACCTAAGATTTTGATAATTAAGGGTTTTTTCAAAATTTCTTTAGAATTTATGTAAGTCAACATTGGATTGAACTTGAATTATGTTTAAATTGTATTATAGCTTCAAGAGGCAAAGACAAGGAAGCTTAAGAAGGGAGCTTAGTTTGGGTGTTTTTGTCTGTAAGGTGAGTAACTATATATTACTTCATTTGTAATTGTTCCCAATTCTAATTATTGAAACCACCTTATAAGTTAATAAATATTGACCAATGCACATTGTTCCTCTTGCTTGAATTTTGTTCCCATTCAAGTATGTTTTCATCGGAATTATCGTTGCATATAATTGAATAATCTATTGAATCCCATATTTCTTGAATAGCTAAATGTGGATATATATATATGATATTGAATTGTTAACCTATTCTAGTAAAACAGATGTGTAATTTCACTTTGCTTCTGAATGCATCCTTGGTATTAATTAATTCATATTATAGCCATTAGAATGACTTGACTTATTATCTTTTGTCGAAAACCTAATTGATATCTTTCATATAATTACTTAATTATTATTACATTATTGATATGAGCATTGTTAATATTATTGATAAATGCATAATGGACCTTAGGTCATTATGTAACGAACCCTATTAATGTATAGTATGTACATGACAAATATCCCTCTCAATGGGGCTATGATAATACATCAAGACTTTATGCACATTGTACTTTTTGACTGACCCTAGCTAGAGGGGGTAAGGCTCTAGCCATGCAGTCCGATCAACCGTATAACTACCATGTAGGCATACTACCAAGATGTAGCCTCTGCTTAGTTTTTTAGTATATTGATTATCTGTCAATATAATGAAATACATTGGTATTCTCATTATTATTAAATTGTATAGCATTTGTTATAACCAATTGTTGATAATCAATTCATTGATATACCTTTAAATTTCATTTGACTATGTTCTTTACAATGACTATGACCCCTCTTATTAATATTTGATATTCATTATTGTATATATGTATATTGAACTATTATCTTTCTTGTAAACAGCATTGAATACCTAGTCACAAGTGTGGTAATATATTGTTACTCACTGAGATATTCGTATCTGACTCTCGCAGATTTATATTTTTCAGGAGCAAGGTAGATAGAGGCGATTCCACTTCTTCCCTCTTCCTCCGGAGTGGAATTTTCTTTATCTATGTAAAGACTCTTTATTTTGTAATTATGGATTTTTTTTTAGTGGTTCCATAGTTCTGTAATGAAGGATTTAGTAAGATAATATAAAAAAAATGAAGTTGTATAATTGAGATGTAAAATATTGAATTGGGGGATAGGTATTAAATGTGATATGCATGCTGTAGTATGAGATGAATAAGGGAATAAAAGTGTTGATTTGTGCAGGTTGTGTTATTATTGAATATGAAGAGAGGGACTTGAATCCTAGGATAGATTGTAGAAGTAGGGAAGTTACGAAGAATTTTTTGTAGAAATACAAAATAGGGTTCTACGAGTTTAGGCGTCCTTATGCCTTCCCCATACCCTAGAACCGTCATATTTCCTAAAATTGGGATGTGACAATAGCTAGGAAGGGTTTGATCCTAGCCATAAGGTTTGATCAGTCTTATATCATTTCACAAGTTTAAACTACTATAAATGTAACTAATGAGATATATACGAGCACGAAACCTTATATCTGTTATGTTTTATTTTCCTTTATTTTAACTTCTCATTGATTTATGCGACTTAGATTACCTTGATTATTATATTGCTACTTGTTACCTTTGATATGAACATTTGGTGGATTGCATATTATTTACCTAGCCTTTATGCATGATAATGTGTTTATAACTCACTGAGTTGTAAAACTCATCCCTTTAATGGTTTAATATTTTCAGGTTAGGAGTAGTTAGTAACGGTTCTTGAGGCTTCCTTCTTCTACAGAGGAATCAGGTTTCTTTGGCCATGTAATTAATTTATACTTTATTACTTTTGTGATTTTTAGTAGCTCCATGATTAAACTAGATTAGTTAGTAGTTTATGTGTATATTATGCAGATAAATATTGTAAATTAATTAATTAACAAATTATGGATTATATAACCAAATGTTTGATGTTGGATTGTGATATGAGGCACATGTGTTGAATTTGAGTTGGGACTGACATATGAGAATTGGTGGTTGAAGAGTTCATAATAGGAGTTCTATGAGTGTTGGTAATGGAGGCGGGTCCCACATCATAGGACCGTCATGTTCCTTTTTGAGACGTGACACTAGGTAGGCTCACAAGGAATGTTAATTTTATAATAGATAATCAATAAAATCAGAAGCAAATAAAATAGAATTCATCATAGCCATTGGAGCGAACAATGGATAGGTATGTCAAAAATACTATGGTTATAAGCAAGAGCAATAAATGAAATAAATTATCTAACGATAATAGGTTAAAAGATACATTTCAAGAAATATAGCAAATAAGCAGCTAAGGTTAAGTATACAAAGGTTCAGTTCAGAGCAATGATAAATAAGCAAAATTTAGTAATAAATGGACAGAGGCTACAAACTAGTAGCATGTCAATCAGTACAGTCATACGATTGATCAGACCGCATGACTAGGACCTTACCCCCTCCTAGTTAGGGTCAGTATAAAACATTATACACAACGCTCGATGTATATATAAGTCTACTCCAATGGTGAGTAGTTCTGTCATTGATAATCAGTAGGGGTTCAAATAACAATGTCAATAAATTTAGATATCAAGAAGTAATATGTAATAAAAATAGTTAATTAATTAAATTATCAATTAAGGTAACAAAACAAGTTAATGGTTATGAAGTTAAGCTCAATTATAAGTTGGGATTTATATTCCAATGGCTACAATTTTCTCAATTATGCAATTCAAGGTGATTTTAAGGTAATCATTAAGGGTTAAGAACAATTATGTTAAAATCAATTATAAGGAACAAACTATACACAATTAAATATACAAGATATTTCAATGAGTTAGCAATTTCAACAATGCTCAAAGGTCTTAAGAATGAAATTAATGGACATTTAGAAATAATAAAAAGAAATAAATTCACAATGTAGGTTTGGTCAATTAAAGATTCAAAGCTTGGAATTTCAATTAAATCATTTAGGCACAATTCAAGCAAAGTAATATATATGTACTCACCTTTAAATTAAAATTTTAAAAAGTCTTCTTTTCTTCTCTTAGCCTAATAAAAAAGGATTATCGAAGGTTTCATCCTCTTTGTCCTTTCTCTTGTTAGTTACAAAATTAATTAACATGGGTTTAATACTTAATCAACTTGAAAGTATCAAATTAAACTATTAATTTTATCCTATAATGTACCCTGGCAACCCCACTTGATTTATTCATTTCTCTAGCTATAGATATCCAATTTTTCCAATTATTTTCCCTAAATAAACTAAACATTTGAATTTATAACATATCCAAAGATCATATTTTTCTAAATACTACTCAATTTGTAGTGGAATTTCTAAGCATGTCCTACATCCTGCATTCTGTTCTTTAAATTCTATCCGGACAGTCACTACTTTTTTATTTGCAACTCAGCTTGTAGGTATCCAAATTCTATTCTATTTTCATATAAATTTAACTAAGATATAAGAAAATATTTTTTATGTTTTGAGTTTTTCCTGAATATGAACTTAAAGTCTTCAAAATTACATAAGCCAGTAGAGTTTTTTAATGGAAATCCTAACTCGAGCCAGTCTAATTCAGTAACTTATATCTCTAAATAAGTTCTAAATATGACAAAACTTTCTTCTAGATATATAATTTAGACATGCATATCTACAAATTTTATGCTTTTTATTTTATCAAATTCTGCACCTAAGTCTACATAAATTAAGATACAATATTCTATTATATATTCTTTAGGTTTAGTTCCTTTACTCTAACCTAACGTTTTATGTTTCACAATTTCTTCACTAAATTAATCTACTCATTTTCATTAATTAATCTACTAATTTCATATCATATAACTCTAATTTATGCTCTATTTAATTAATTAAATTAAACAAATAATTATTTTAGTAAATTTCAAATTTTTTTACCTTAGAGGAAACTTGAAAAACTTTTTCAATTCTACTTGTTTTCCTTCACTCCTACAACTTCAATCACTAAATCAAGTTTACGAAATGATGAGAATGACTTTTCCTAAGCTTAATCTAAATAAATTTAGAGAGAAAGATAAAGGAGAAAGGAAGAAAGGGAGAGGGAGGGGAGGAGAAGCTTATCATAATTTTTTTTTCTTTTCTTTTTATAGAATTTTAATTAATTTTATGATCAATAATAATTTTAATAATTATATTTGAGTATAAATATTTCTTGATTTATAATATCACCTTACTTATGTAATAATTCCCTTCATTTTTCTATTTAATAATTTTTATGGTGAATAAATTGCTAAGTTGCATAATTTGAATTTATAAAAAAAAAATAATATTTTTAATTTAAAACTCTCTAAATGGCCAGCTCTCTTTGAGTCAAAATATTGACTTTGGATGATAATCTTTGATTAATTTGGCTTAATTAAGCTTGGACTTGCTAATTATTATAAATTTATCATTTTTCTTAAGTTCATCTTTTTCACCTATCTTTCATTTGATCTTTAGGCACTTTCTTAAATCCATTTTTACTTGAAAATATTTTTAATTTACTTCTTAATGTCGTATGGTGATGTGAATTTTTTTTTGAAATCAGAGTTTTATAGAATTTATTAAAATAAAAGTCTATGAGATGTGCAAACTAGGTATCTCACTTAAACTTACTTCCTTTTTTCCACTAATTCATTAGTTAATTTGAGTTATTTTAATTCCAAATTAATTTTTCTATGTTACCTCATCATCTGAATACAATTTTCCTCTTTCAATTTTATTATAAGAATTTTTAAAATTTTTTAGTAATTTCACTATTGAGTAGCTTTCCATTCTGAAATTTCCTAAGTCCCCTTAAGCAAAATAGTGGATATTATACTCTATCCCCCTATAAATAAATTCTTCCTCGAATTTAAATTTATACTAACCTCAACTCGAAAACATATGTAGATATTTATGCCGCATCTCTAGCTCACTTTTCTAGGTACATTCTTCTATGTTGTGATTCTTCCATTGCACCTTCACCATTAGAATCTCCTTGTTTCTTAGTTTCCTGACTTGCTGATCCATAATCTACTTAGGGAATTCCTCATAAGTAAGATCCTCATATACGTCAATGACTTATGAAGGAAAAACATGTGATGAATTCGATATATACTTTCGCAGCATTGAAACATGGAAAACTGGATGTACGTGACTTAGGCTCAGAGGGAGAGCCAAGCGATAGGACACATTTCCAACTCTAACTAGTATCTCAAATAGTCCTAAGTACCTTGGTGACAATTTTCCTTTTTTACCGAATCTCATTACATCTTTTATCGGAGAAATTTTAAGAAAGATGTGATCACTAATGACAAATTATACATCATTTCTCTTTGGATCCACATAGCTCTTTTGGCGGCAGAAGGCAGTTTTCATTCTCTCTTAAATCAACGACACTTTTTCCATTATTTCCCTTATCATATTAGGGCCTTCAATCTGTTTCTCTCTTGGCTCTACCCAACAAACATGGGATATATATTTTCACCCATATAGTGCCTCATATGGTGCCATACCAATAGTAGAATGATAACTATTATTATATGCGAACTCTACCAATGGTAAATATTTATCTCAGCCATCGCCAAAATCCAAAATCCAAAATCTCAACATGTCTTCTAAAGTCTGTATGGTATGCTCAGATTGTCCATCAACCTGCGGGTGGAATGCAGTATTGAAATTTAATTGAGTGCACAATGCTTCTTGGAACTTTTGCCAAAATCTAGATGTGAACTGTTGTCACGACCCGGTTTCCCGGACTGCGACGGTCCTAGGGCACGGGAGATGCCAATGGCGACCGGCACCCGTAGAACCCAGTACCATATGCACAATCTATAAACCTCAATATATTATCCATTTATTATAATTACCATCCATTATATTATTTTGTTATTCATTCTGTTAATCTGTCAATTATTCTGTCACCATTCTGTAATTGGCTGTCACAAGTATATATATATATATCATATATCATGCATTATATATATTCAATATCTACCATCAATGTCATATATATATAATGTTCATCTCCTAGCTAACCCGTATATACCCATGGAGCAGCTAGATAATGAACATAAAAAATAAATACATAATGTATCAAAACTATACATAATCAGTCTGTAGCAGGAATGTCACATCCCCCATTTCAGGAGATATGGTGGTCCTAGGGTATGGGGAAGGCATAAGGCCACCTAAACCCGTAGAACCCCATTTTGCATTTTCTACAGAAAATTTGCCATAACTACTCTACTTTTACAATCTAATACCCAGGACCCAAAGTCCCTCTCTTCATAACCAACATTAACATAACCTGCACAAATCAACACTTCTATTTCCATACTCATCTCATACTATAATGTACATTCCACATTTGTTATCATTTTTCTCAATCCAATAATTCACACTGCATATATAATGTAATATTTACATCTCATTAACCATATCTTCATTTTTATAATATCATTACTAAATTCATTATTACATACTATTGAGCTACTATAGAAAGACCCATAAATACAATTAAGGAGTCATTACATAGATAAGGCAAATTCCACTCCTGAAGGAAGAGAGAGGAAATGGAATCGTCGCTACCTATCAAACCCTGAAAAAGGATACACCACAAAGGAGTGAGACGAATCTTAGTGAATAACATATATATTCCTTCACTTGTGAGGCTAGGTGCTCACAAAGAAGGTCATTCAATAACAAATTACAATATTCCAAGATAGTAATATCAATGCCAAGAAACAAGGTTTCCAATAGAATTTAATATCAA
>CANXYC010140882.1:0-18850 GCA_948193065.1 Aleurites moluccanus
TCCAAGGTTCTTCAAGCTCTGACACCATGTCGAAAGGAAAGGAAAAACTATATATGGGAGAATATTTTTCTATTTTATTTTCTCACACACCATCAATATACAATGTTGGAATATATATATATATATATATATATATATATATACAAGAGATCAATTCCTATTTAGGAATCATGCTAAATAAGGAAGATATAAATTAATTCTTAGAAATCATCTCTAAACAAATAAGGAAGATAAAATAAAAATATATAAGGAAGATAAATAAGTTATACAGCTCATACCAACAACACACACATCAAATCCTCCTCATATCCCCTAATATAGAACAACTCCAATTGCTTTACATTCTTAAACACTGATGTGTCTCGAGGAATTTTTCTTGTCTAAAAATCCGATCACCTTATACAAAATTATATCTCAAAAAGATTAATAGCACAATATATCATAACTATAATAGTAATGAAAGATAAAAAAGACAACCACAATACAAAAATTTTACGTGGAAAACCCAATTGGAAAAAATCACGAAAAGAGCTCACATGAAATTCACTATAAAATATGGAAAATACAATTGTGAGTATTTATACTCAAGGAAAAATAATCTCACTATTATTTTTGTCTCCCCTCTCCCTTATTTTTCTCTTTTGCTCCTTGATGTATTGCATCCTCTCCTTGCATGTCTATTTATAGTCTTGCAAAGGAGCAAACAAACGAAGAACATTTTTGTGCAAAAAAGTCAAAGAAGATGGCTATAGCAAGTTGACATAATCTGGTATTTTTTTTTTTTTTAATTTCAAAGATTGTGGGCCGATTCCATATTGGAGGGATCCATATTAATAAGGAGTATTATGTTGGAATTGAAGAATGGCTTTGTTTTGAATCAAATTCTTTTTGGTTTCAATCAGGTCATCATATTCTCCTGAGATCACTCTATCCAGTAGTCATCTCTCCCACTCTTCAAATTTTAATTTTTATGACCACTTTAGTTACTCTTTAAATTGTCAATATGGTTGAAATTGATTTCAAAACAATTTCTCAACTTTTGAAAATTTTAAATTATTATAATTAGAACATGTAAAATTTTATCTAATTAAAGAAAATAATAATAAAAAAAAACAATATATGTTTGGCACTTTCTTTTTCTATCATGTTATTAAACACATAAATGGGAAGCATTTTGAATGGCCTGAATAAAATCAAGAGTAATCCATTTTGTTAATTAAAATTGAAATTTTTATTTTTAGCCCTCAGAATATCACAGTTGCTACTAAGAACTTATATTTAAATTTATATATTTAGTTAATCATATTAATTTATATGTTAGTTACTTATAATCGAGGCAAAAGAATAAAGTAGGATAGATTCTGAGTATAGATGATCATGCTTAAGAATGTTCATGTTTGAACAGAGTACAAGCCCATAATGCCTTTCTTGTGCATTATCATTATAAATAACTTTCTATTGTGTGCATGCAGATCAAAAGAGCATCCAATGAAGTATAGAAAATTTAGCCTGATCTGGATTTTAGGTAATATAAAAATTCATTTTTGAGGTTGAGTATATGGGTTTTGGTTTTGAAAGGCACTAAATATGTAATTCTAATAAGAAATATATGAAATTTAGTGAGATGAGATTGAAATTTAGTGCGGTACTTTCTTTTATTTTAATGACTTCGATTGGATTTCGTCATTTTAACTTTGCTGCATTTGGGTTGTATTTGATTTGAACGGTGGTCTAATTTGATTGATAATGGAATTGATTTTCATGAGATTTTAATTTCAACTACTTATTAGATATGCTAGAATTCAATTTTTAGTTGTTTCAGTCAAGAATAAGAACTAGCAACTTGTGAACAGTGGATGTGTCAATAATTTAATTTAATTTATATAATTTCGCCTAACAAATTGATTTCCATTTGCATTTTCTAGAGGAAACATTCCAAACAATATATATCAGAATAATAGCTATAATATTGTTTATACGGAATATAGTTCTAGTGAGGCTCATCATCTATGATATTTAGATATAAATTTTTTTTTTCCTGACATGCTTGTAACTGATTATTGTTGCATATTTAAGAAGGTTTTTCCACTTGTTAAGGAACTTATTCCTTTTATAGATTTTTTCTATGCGGTGCTGGTGCATGAAGTTATTTGAATGATATTCAATAGTTTCAATCACTGCATTGACAATTTCTGCACTGTTGGCTGAAGAAACAGATGGATATATTGACACCTGATAGGCAGGAATCAGGTGCCAAAGTTAGTTGGACTTCAGGACTCATCTTTGGAAAAGAAGAGTATCCGAGTTTGGTTAAACATTTATTTTTATGTTTCTATTCAGTTAAACTGAAGTATGACAATTGAACTATTTGTAGTTAGATGTCTATTTTTGACCTGTTAACTTCTTTCAGGATTTAATTTGAGAACCACTGATTTATAAGGTCCCCAAGAAATCTAATAAGAAAGTTTCCTTATTGTTGAGATAGATGCTTGTCCCTTTGCACATGGAATGCCTATTTAGAAATATATATTTCTGGATCTATTTCTTTCTTCTTCTTCTTCTTCTTCTTCTTCTTCTTCTTCTTCTTCTTCTTCTTTTTTTTTTTTTTTTTTTTTATGAACATGGATCTATTTCTTTGTTCTTTTCCTTTTCTGTTTCATTTGAACTTGCAATGCATCTTGTGTTTTCACAATATCAGAAAAAGCCTTTGTCAATGTTTCTTGCCTCAGAAGTTCAATATTATTGCTCGTTTTTCTTTCCTTTATTCTACATAAGCCCCTTCACTGTTCCCATATTAAATTTATGATATTCACTATTGACACTCTTGCTTATATTTTCTCTTATCAGGGCATTGTTGGATTGGATTGTAACTATTCAGTCCTAGTCTGGTTTTTGAAAGTATTTGATTTAAAAATTATGATGAGTTGAGAAGAGCTAACTTATTATATTATATAAGTGATGTTTGTGCCAGAGGAATTGTATTGCCTTGAAGAACCTTGGTGAAATATTTACCACCTTATGAGGAATTATATTGTATTTCCATTGTTACGATACAGTTCTCGTTGTTACATGTCCTTTTTCACTGTGTATAACAGACACAATTCTCATTGTTACGGTCCTTTTTCACTGTGTAGGACTATGTTTGTTTTCCTCCACATGAAGTAATTTTTGAAAAGTTATTTTTCAATTTTGCAGTTTTCATCTGTTTTCTTGGATTTATGATAATGATATTAATTTATGAAGATGTATTTATGTTCCATTTGCATGAATGAGTAACTTTGGTCAAGAGGATACAAAGTATGCTAGGAAGATGATGGAGAGTCAAGATTAATCATATTTATAGAGAAGCAAATCATAGTGCAGATTGGTTAACTAATCTTGAGGCTACTCTCATGATTGGTACTCATTATTTTGAAGACCCACCACAAGGATTCACTTGAGTGTTTTTCTCCATAATATTTGTGGTGTGGCTTATCCAAGGATGTGCCTAGTGTAATTTTTGTTTTTTTTTTTCCTTTCTTACAAAAAAAAAATTATAGTATTTTTTATTTTTTTTTAACAAAAAATGGCTTCCCCTTGAATTTGTTGACTTGTTTTCTTCTTTTAAATTAATATTTAATATTGTGTTGTATAGTTTCTGACTTTCAAGAGTGTTAAGCTCTCCATTTAGTTTCTGACTTTCAAGAGTGTTAGGCTCTCCATTTCTTTCTTCCTATGTATATAATTTATATGTATGTTAATTTTTTGAATGTAGGCTTGTTTGATTACGAGGACTAGTTGGATTTCAAACTGGGTTGATTTTACTTAGATGAGCATTTTTAATTTTGATTTAGTGTCTAATTTGGCCCAAAATTATAGAAAATTTTAAATTCATATACTTGTAAAGGTTTTATTAAAATAATTTAAAAATCTTTTAATAATAATCTTGACGGTGGTCAGCCAATTCAAGTAGAATTCTCTAGAATTTTTATATTAAAAATTAATATTTTATTGGTAAGTCCCACAACTTTTGATAATTACATATTTTTTCCATAATTTTTCTTAATTATAATTTCCACCACAATTTTTTTTTAATTTCTTTCATTTAAATCCTTAAATTATTTGCATTCAAATCCTATAGAACCTTATATAATTTTTAGCACCTCAATTTAACTTAATAATTTAATATCGGTAGCAACAAAAATTTTATGTCAAATCTGTTTCGACAAAACTCCGAAAATCGATAAATTACGTTTCTTAATTTCTCTTTTATTTTATATTAATTTTCACTCACCTTAATTATCATATATACTTCAATTTATTTTTAATTAATATATAATCCATCAAAATTAAATCATATAAAAGAAATTTACATAAATTATTATCAAAAATTAATTAAAAAATCGTCTACTGATAAATTTTTTCAAAAGTCAGATTTTCTTATCATCTTCGTATTTTTACTATCCACTTGTCTCTCTAATTTCATATTGAACCTCAAATTATTTTTTCTCAATATTTTAAAATTTTAATTCTAAATATTCTCAATCAATTTATGTAAAAATTTCTTAAAAATATTTAAAAATTCTTTAATCATCGCCTTTAAAATTTTTCTGTAACAATTATTCTTGAATTTTCTCTGTATATATCAGTAGTTATTTTAGCCTATTTATTCTTAAATTAATATCATTTTATTAATATAATTCACTATTTCCTTAATATCGATTACAATATAATATAGGGTGTTAAAGATAGAGCTTGAATTTTATATTTGGAGTCGTTAAATCTAAAGCAGTTCATTATATTAGAACAAAATTTTAGGTGCCAAATAATTAATTATTTTTTTAATTTTCAAACTTTGGGAAGTTATGACCTCTCCATTTCCTACAAAGATCCGCCTATAGTTATTACGATATCAGTTAGTACACCAATCACTAAGCATTAAGCTCATTTATGTATTATCAGTGATTACCATATTTTTAATCTCTGCACATAATTTGAAATTTAAGAACTAGAGTCAATATTTAAATATCATAATGAATAATAAAACAAATCTTAACTTTTCTAAATCTTGACCATTTTAAATCTATCCTAAATATAAATAATGTGAAATTCAATTTAATTCATATTTTAAAATTAGCGGACTAAAAATCTATATACTATGATTTATAAGAGGCCATATTAACACTTCTCAAATGATTTTTAACCCCCATGCTTATTTTATCCTTGACTTGACTATCCTACTGTTATTATTTTCCTTAAGACATAATTCTTGCCTTTTATTATCTTTCAAAAATAAAAAATAAATTCTCTCTCAAAAGAACAAAAATTACCTATTTATTATAAATGTACGTATTATTATGGATGTTTCATTATCTACCCCACTACTCCACTACTTTTATATTTAAGTTTAATTTTACCACACTATCAATATTTTATAATTTATAATGGATTTTAATTTTATAAATAGAGGTTCTTATAACTTTGTAATACACACCAAATGCAATAGAAAATTCTTCTTTACATTTTCTTGTTCTTGTGTTCTTATTTAATTTAATTTTATTTATTTTTATAACATGTTATCAACAAAATTCTTTTTCATGTAAGTTTTTCTACTCTTAAAATTTTAATTTCATGTCTCTTATTTATTTATTGATATTTTGTCACAACCTTAATAAATTATTTATATTTATGAAAATAAAATAACACGAATTATTTATATTTATGAAAATAAAATAACACGTTATCAACACGATAATGATAATGAATTTATTTATTTTGATATTGCTAAGTCATCCTTTATTTCAAATATGTTATTTTTTGTTAGAATTAACTCCCAATGTATGGAAAATATTTACAAATAATGATATGTAATTATTTTTCATGCCTCGAATATGCTCCTATAGTAACAATATTAATAAAAAGATTGTAAAAATGTTATGAATTAACTTCATATTTTCTTGTGGTTGAATAAAATAATAAGTCGTTAATAAAAAATTTATGAAACACATCCTATTAGTTCTATCATATTCCCTGAAGTGAATGCGGTGATATATAATAATAATACTATAAATTTAAAAATAAATATGTAATAATTATTCTTATAATAAGAATAGATAAATAATTATCATAAGAATAATTATCACTATAAGAAGTGAGATAAAAAAAAATATAAAAAAATTAGAAAAAGGAAAAGGTGGACAAAATTTTAAAAATAAATATTATCGATGTGGTATAAATGGATATTGATCATGTACTTATTGCACGCCAAAACATCTTATTTATCATTATCAAACATTGCAAAAAGAAAAATAAATATATGGGACAAATTTTGTTTTAAATAATGATAATTGTTAACTATGATATGTTGATATTGCTTACCTTATGTGATAAATTTCATTGAAAATATTGAAAGAGAAAATTTGACTAAGAGATCTCCAAATAACAATATAAGAATAAAATATTCTTTTGTTATTTTTATTATTATATTTCTTTATCTTTTTTATTAAAAAATATTATTTTTATTTATTTATTCTCTTTTAGTTAGTAATATTTTATTTTATTTTAATGAAAAGAAAGCATATAATTCTCAATATCTTATTAGATCCAAGATATAAGGAATATATATAAATAGTGAATAGTACAACAATATATTCCATATTTAAAGATAATATTTATCTTTTTGATAATGGGTGAAGCAGGTGTTAATACCATATTTAAAAAATAATAATAATAATTAAAGACTCTAGTAGAGCCAATATATTATTACCAAGAGGAATAAAATTTATTATATATAATGTATTATTTTCTCTAAAGTCTCATAAAGATTTGTTAAATTTTAAAATATTCGCAGTAATGAATATGAGAGAAATCAATAATAGATCCGTATTATAAATATTATTTCGGGTAAAAAAGGTGTATTAGAAAATTCTATGCTCTTTCCTTTGGTAAAATTGAAGCAAATCTTATAATAAACCAAAAGTTTATATATCTGAATATTTTAGGGAAAATTATAATTTAGTCTCTGAGGTTTAATCCAAATTATGGTAGAGTTCCTATATTATAAGAAATTAATGAATTGATCTTTGAATTTTTGTTCCATCAGACTATTTAATTCTTTTTGTCTATTTTTATCACCTTTTCCATTAAAAATAAATTAAAAATAAAAAACAAAATTTTACTCAAAATGCCCTCATTACCGCCTCTTTCTTCCTTGTATGAGAATAAAGCCTAGCAAGAGGAGATGGATTCATAGCAGGCTGCACCGCACCCTGCGGCGCATGTTGAACCGTGTCCACATGAATCGGTGGTAGCAGCGACGCATGTTGAACCATGTCCACAAGTATTGGTTAAAGCCTAGATCTGTGGGTGACTTTGGATGAGGAGGATCATGAAGTGGTGGTAGTTGCTATGACGATGGCAGAAGAGGCGGATGGATTTAATGAAAAAAAAAGAGAGATGGGAGGCGGTTGATTTGGTAATGGGGGTAATTGTTTTTATTTGTTTATTTTAATATTACCTTAAAATTGAATTAAAAATTAAGAAAATTAATTAATATTTGTTAATAAAATTTTATTTTGGGTAAGATTGAAAATTTAAATATAAAAGAGGAGTATTTTAGTCTATTTATAATATTTTTAATAGAAAAATGAACGGAAAAACTAAGGGATCAATTCATTAATTTCTCATAATATAAGGACTCGATCGTAATTCAGGTAAATCTTAGGGACTAATTTGTAAGTTGCTCATATTTTTATTATTTGGCATGATAAATTAGGCCTTCTTGGTTTAATAATGGTGCAAAAAAAAATTATTGAAAATTCACATAGGCATTTATTAAAGTACCATAAGATTCTTCGAGGCACTGAATTTTTGTACTGCTTATTCTCAAGACAAATTATTATTAAGCCATCACCATTTAAAATTAGAATTGAATTATCTGCATTTCTAGAGCAAGGTTATGTGGACTATTTAAATATTTTATGACTTTAGTAGATATTTCTACTATATGGTCACATGTGTGTTTATTATCATCACGTAATTTGGCATTTGTAAGATTACTTGATCAAATAATTTGATTACAAGCTCAATTTCTAGATCATCGAAATAAGACAATTCGTCTTGATAATGCTGAAGAATTTTAATTCAAAACTTTTAATGATTATTATATATCACTGGGGATAAAAGTTAAAAATTTTGTAGCATATGTTCACATGCAAAATATTTTAGCGGAATCATTTATTAAACGCCAAAACATTAATAGTTAAACCATCATTTATGAGAATCAAACTCCTTACTTCAATATAAAACATGTTATTTTACATGTGGCATAACTTGTTCGTTTTAGACTAACAAGTTATAATAATTTTCCTTAACAAATGAATTTTGTTCATGAACAAAATATTTTGCATTTAAAATTTTTTGGATGTGTGGTATTTGTGCAAGTAGCAAGACCTCAATATACTGAGATGAGCTCTCAAAGATTTATTTAATCATCTTGATTCTTGTTTATATGAACAAAAAGTTCAAAGGATAATTTATTTGCAAAATATAATAATTAATTATCAGAAGCATTTATTAATTTAAAAAGAGTAACTTAATCACATATACCCGTTGTATATACTCTAATGAATCTAAGGCATGCATGAAGAGTGGTAGATCGTTGGATTCTAAGAATAAAATTTCTAGAAAATTGTAATAACCCTATCTGAAATTTAAAAAGATTAAAACGTAGTTACAAGAAGTGAGTATCGATAGGAGATTTTTCATAAATTCTAGAAAGTGAGTTCCTTAGAATTAATTATAGATAACCTAAGTTGGGTAGCTTGGCAATTTGAAAAAAATAATTAGAGGATTAAATGGAATTAGAAAGAGTGTTAATTAATTAAATCAATTAAAAGACTTAAAAGAAAAACTTAGAAAACTTATATTTAAACACCTTTCAGTGTTCGATTTTTAATAAATTCTAAAACATTCTTTTACCTAATTTTTTTTCACGCACCTAAAATTTGATAAATAATAGATAAGCTAAAAATAGAATTGAGTAAAATTGATAAACTCAATGTACTTAAGCAAAGAAGTAAAAGAGATAGAAGAATAAGAAGAAGAAAATGTCAATTTTATAAATTGTGAGAGATGGAGTCAAAATTTGACCAATAATTAAAAATTAAAAAAATAAATAATAATTATATAGTGCAAGGTATCCGGCCAAGTGGAGGTATTTTCATCAAATGTAAATTATTTTATTTCATCTAAATGAATGAAGACACAAACAAGGTAATTTTAATTTTCTTTTCATTTTTCTTCAAATTTTCTTTTCTTAAATTCTAATTAGTTATTAAGTATTATAAATAACCATAATTAGAGAAAATTATCATCATCTTCTTCTATCTATTCCTTTGGCCAAAAATTTCCACCCTTTCATTCTCAAACTTCACTCACTTAAATCACCTTCCCACCATCTTAACTTCAAGCCTTTCTACTTGTAAGCTTCCTTCTTCATCAAATTAGAGGGAAATTTATTGACAGTTGGAGGAAATTCTCTCAAGACTTCAATAGATAAAATATTAAACTAGCTCTATGATTTGAGTTAATGAGTTTTAATGATAGTTTAGAAGCCTAATTGGAGAAAGAAATTTAGATTAGGAGCAAATTCTTGAAAATTTTGAAATTCTTGTGTCTTGATAGAATTTTGAGGATAGATTTTTGTGCAATTAAAATTAGAATATAGAAATTAATAAAACATAAAAGTTATAGATACATGTGTAGATTATTTTATTTTAAGGAAGTTTTAACCAATTTGTGCTGCATTGAGAGATATGGGACACTGAGTAAGATTGACACGGGTTAAGATTTTGACTGAGAAACTCTATTATATTTTGAAGTTTTGAAAACCTTAAGGATAGAATTAAGAAAAACTCAAAACATAAAAAAAATGTTTTCTTATGTCTTAGATAAAATTTAGTGAAAACATAACAATATTTGAATATTTATATAATGAGTTAGAAGTGAAAAAGTAGAGGTTGCTCGTGTAGGAATTGGAGAGTATATTGCAGGATGCAAGACTATATCAGAAATTCCATCATAAATTATGTGGTATTTAGAAAAATATGAATTTTGGATATGTTAGTTCCTGAGATGTCTAGTTTAAGTATAAAAAGTAGTTGAAGCAATTGGATAAATATAGAGGGAGATATGACTGAGAGAACCAAGGTTGTCAGTAGGATGAAAGATGAAATTAACCTTAAGATTTCGGAATTTTAGAGAAATTGATTAATTAGAGTTTTAATTAATGTAAGTTATATTAATTTGATACTAAATTATATTTAATTGTATATGTAGCATCTAAAAGGATGATAAAGAGGTTCATGATCACCTCTTTTATCTTTGTTGAGTAGAGAAGGAAGATCGGTTTTTGGATTTTTGCTTGTAGAGGTGAGTAATATACATATTGTTTTACCTAGCATTGTATTCAAACCAAATTATTGAAATTGATTTGAAATTCCCTTAGTCAAAAGCATCAATTATATTATCCATGATTATTTTTATGTCTTCTAAAATTCCAAATGATTCCTTTTGATTGAATTTGCATGATTGACTAAATACTTTATTGATTGAAAACCTTGAAAGTGCTTAAGTTATTCTTTGACACCTAATGATGAAGCACTATATATGGCATTAATGAAATGACAGAAGTTTTAATGATATTATGCATAGTAGTTTAACAATCCTAGCTAGGAAGGGGTTAAGGTCCTAGTCATGCGGTCTGATCAATCGTATAAGTAAATATCATTCTACTGGATTGTAGCATCTGCTTAAATGATTAATAATGATTCTGTCATTTTTATGATAATATGATACAATATGTACCTTTGATACCAATGTGAATATATTGATAATCGAACCTACTTGTTGAATGACCCTTATTGTTATTGTATATTTTATCTATATATATATATTCATGCTATCATTATCTTCCTTGTGGGCAATTCCTTCAACTAGCCTCACAAGTAAGATAATATGTGTATTACTCAACTAAAATTAATTTCTCACCCTCTTGTGGATTAATGTTTTCAGGTCTATAGTAGATAGTGGTGGTTCCAACCCATCTCTTCCATCCGAGCTTGTAACCGATAGTATCTATGTAATTGCCTCTTCTTTAAAGAATTTATTGTATTTTGTTTACTCTAGAAATGCTTCATGATTATAATATTAGTATAAGGAATTTATAATTATTGTGTTATTGACTTAATTAATATTGGTTAGTAATATATATTTTAATTAAATTACTACATGATTATTAATTGAAGTATGAAAATGTGATATGAGAAGTGAAAGTTGAAGGTTGTGTTTATTATTAAATTGAGTGAGTTGTAACTTGGGATTATTGTAGTTACAAAGGAGACTCTGGCGAAATTTTCGTAAATAATTTTATGAGATAATAATTTGGAAGTTATGATCGTTTCTACGGGAATCGGTAGCCTTAAGCTAATTCTTTCCCTAGAATTGTCATATCCCAAAATGGGAATGTGACAAAGTTGGTATCAGAGCATAAATTAATTTAATAAAATAACTGTCATTAAAAAACTAAATAATTCATGGAGCATAGGATTCTTCCTTATTGTCATTTGATATTATTCGTTATGTGTATTAATCTATGTTTCCATAAATTAATAATCTTGTGGTTTTCTGTTTTTAGTGGATATGTCGCCTAGACGACATAGTGGGGGATATGAACTTGTTAGGTGGGGATGCCCTCATTGAGTTCGACAGTATGAGGCAGTGGCCTCAAATTTTGCTCCAGATAGAGAGTAGGTTGTTGAGCCACCACAGGCTAGAAGAAGAGTAAATGAAGAGTTGTTGGTAGAAAATGTGAAATTTATAATTAGAGAAAACCAAGAACTGAGGAGGGAGATTGAAGAATTGAGAAAAGCTAGACATAAGCCACCTTCAGTAGTGATTCCACCACCAGTACTTGCACCACTGCCTATTTGTATTCCGCCACCAGTTTCTCAGGTTGGTTTGGTTCCTCGACAGGCAGCTAGAAGAGTGATTGATGATATGGGAATTAAAGTATTTACTTTTTTCAAGATGGGTCTGCCAGAATTTATAGTGGAATATGGAGATGAACCTAGTGAGTTTCTAGAAAAAGTAGAGAAAATTATTAGAAGATTGCCCTATTCTAGTGCTAGGGCCATTGAATTGGTGGGTTTATTATTGAAAAGAAATGTTTGGGCATGGTTTAAGCAGCATGTAGAGGAACCATTGTACAGTGATAATCCACCTACTTGGGAGCAATTTAAACAGATGATGATTGATGAGTTTTTTAACGAGGGAGAAAAAGAAAAAAAGTTGATCCAGTTTGAGCAGTTGAGGCAAGGGAACATAAGTGTCTCAGAGTATGCTAAGGAATTCATTCGGTTGGCTAGATTTACGAAGAATATATTTCTGAATGAAGCCATAAAGATTATGAGATTCTGGAGAGGTTTGCATGCACATTTGCACAACATTCTGTTAGCTATAAAATACACCTCCCTGAACAAGTTGATAAATAAAGTAGTTTAGATGGAAGAAAAGTACAAGGAAGAGAGGTCTGAGAGGGAACAAAAGAGGAAAGATTCTTTTAGAGGACAGAGCAGTAGAAATAGAGAGGGTAGCATCAGTTATCAGCCTAGACCCTCTAATATAGGTAATCGGCCAGCTCAGAGACTAGTTGAAAGTGGTAGCCGAAATCAGAGCAAATCTATAACTGCTTCATCCACTCTTTGGATGTCTCTTGTTAACTTCATATCATAGAGGACAAATCATAATTTTCCATCTTGTTCTTAGTGCGGCAAGTAGCATTTGGGTCCCTATAGATTTATTACTGGAGCCTGCTTAAGGTATGGACAATGTGTTCATTACATTAGAGATTGTCCACTTACTCGGGGACAGCAGGCAGCACCCACAGTATCTCAGCCTACAGTCCAGCAGAGTCAGAATAACAATAAAGGCTATGGAGACAGAGCCAGAGCCAGAGCCCAAAAATCTGCTTAGGAGGCACAACAGTCAGCAGCAGAGGACATGGCAGAGTGTTTGCTTTGAATTAACAAGTAGCCCAGACTTCTAATACTACTGTGACATGTATGATTTTAATTTAGAATGTGCTAGCAAATATTTTATTTAATTCGGGGGTTACACACTCATTTGTATCACCTGCATTTGCTAGAAAATTAGGTAAGGATAGGAAAAAAATGAATATACCCTTAGAGAATTCTATATCGCTAGGTGAAACCATTGATGTGGAATAATTGTATGATTCATACTTAGTTGAAATAGAGGGTAGAATACTCCCAGTATATTTAATTGAACTATCGATTTTAGAGATTGATGTGGTGTTAGGAATGGATTAGTTGTCCACTCACTATGCTACGATTGATTGTTGGGAAAAAAAGAGTGGAATTTATACTTGTGGGTCAGGATAACTTTGTGTTTCAAGGTGATAGAGGCAGTGTAGTGACGAGACTAATATCTGCTATTGATGCAAGACGGCTTCTGAGGAAGAGTTGTCAAGGATTCTTGGCCACTGTGGTTGATACACGGGTTAATTCTGGTGGAGTTGAACAAATTCCTGTGATAAATAAATTTCCTGATGCATTTCCTGAGGATTTACCAGTAATACCTCCTGATTGAAAAATAGAGTTTGAGATCAAATTGTACCGGGGAACTAATCCAATATTCATTCCTCCTTACCGAATGGCTCCTGCAGAGTTGAAAGAGTTGAAAGTGCAACTGCAGTAATTGCTTGATAAAAGGTTTATAAGACCTAGCAGTTCACCATGGGGAGCTCCAGTATTGTTTGTGAAGAAGAAAGACGGGACTCTCCGGATGTGTATTAATTACAGACAGTTGAATAAGGTGACTATCAAGAATAAATATCATTTACCCAAGATAAATGACTTATTTGGTTAGTTACAATGAGTCAATTATTTCTCCAAAATTGATCTCAGATTTAGTTATCATTAGTTGAAGATCAGAAAAGAAGATGTGCCGAAAACAACTTTCAGAATAGAATATGGTCATTATAAATTCTTGGTATTGCCATTTGGTTTAACTAATACACTTGCAGCATTCATGGATCTGATAAATAAAGTATTCAAACCTTTTCTGTACAAGTTTATCATAATCTTCATAGATGACATACTTGTATACTCTAGAAGTCAAGAGGAGCATGAAGAGCATTTGAGAGTTGTATTGCAAATACTGAGGGAACATAAACTGTATAACAAGCTGTCAAAATGTGAGTTTTGGCTGACTAAAGTATGTTTCCTGGGATATGTCATTACTAAAGATGGCATAAAAGTAGATTCGAAGAAAGTTGAAGCGGTAGCAGATTGGCCCTAACCCACCAGTGTGATTGAAGTCATAAGTTTTCTTGGTTTGGCAGGTTATTATTGAAGGTTTGTTAAAGATTTCTCTAAAATAGTTTTGCCATTAACTAAGTTAATAAGGAAATAAGTTAAATTTCAGTGGGATGACTCTTATGAGGAAAGTTTTTAGAAACTTAAAACATGTCTCACTACTGTTTCAGTACTTGTTTTGCCATCTAGATCTGGTGGATTTGCATTATATTGTGATGCTTCAAGGGTAGGACTTGGATGTGTGCTTATTCAAAATAGGAGAGTGATAGCTTATGCATATAGACAACTGAAGAGGCATGAATTGAATTATCCCACCCATGATCTTGAAATGGCAGCAGTAGTCTTTGCCTTGAAGATTTAAAGACATTATCTTTATAGTGAAAATTGTGAGATTTTCACTTATCACAAAAGTCTTTAATACATTCTATAGCTGAAAGACCTTAATCTGAGGCAGAGACAAATGGTGGAATTAGTAAAGGATTATGATTGTTAGATCCTTTATTATCCTGGGAAGGCAAATGTGGTAGCTGATGCATTAAGTAGAAAGTCGATGGGAAGTCTATACATATTTCTATTCATCGGAGGCCCTTAATTAGGGAGATGAAAGAATTAATTAATATAGGAATTCAGTTGGAGATTTATGAATCTCAAGCTTTGTTTGCACAATTTCAAATGAGACATAAGCTGATTGATGAAATTAGAGTCTCACAGGACAAGGATTCACAGTTACTCAAGTTAAAGGAGGATGTGAAAGCTAAGAAAGCTTATGAATTTCAATTAGATGATGGTGTATTGAAGATGGGGCAATGATTATGTGTCCCTGACATTGATGGACTCAGAGAGAAGATTTTGAAAGAGATTCATTTTGCACCTTATATTGTTCACCCAGGGGCAACCAAAATATATCATGATGTGAAGAGCTACTATTAGTGGTTGGGTATGAAGCAACAGATAGCCAAGTTTGTATCTATATGTCTATCTTGTCAGGTAGTGAAGTTAAAGCACCAGAAACCTTCTGGGTTGTTTCAGGAGATAGAGTTGCCTGAATGGAAATAGGAGCAGATCACTATTGATTTTGTAGTTGGATTACCAAGGACTTCACGGGGTTATGACTCTATATGGGTAATTGTGGATTGGCCTATGAAGTCAGCCCATTTTCTTGAAGTTAAATCCACCTATTCAGTAGCTCAGTATGCTCAGCTATATGTAGATAAGATTGTGAGGTTGCATGGTGTACCAAAGTCTATTGTATCGAATCGGGGTACTCAGTTCACATCCCAATTTTGGTAGAAGTTTCAAGAGGCTTTAGGTATACAGTTGAATTTCAGTACTACTTTCCACCCTTAAACTAATGGGCAATCTGAAAGAATCATTCAGTCACTGGAAGATATGTTTCGTTTATGTGTAATTGACTTTGGAGGCAGTTGGGATCAGTACCTACCTTTGGTGGAGTTTTCTTACAATAATAGTTATCATTCCACTATTGGTATGGCTCTATATAAAGTGTTGTATGGAAGAAAATGTAGATCTCCAGTATGTTGAGTGGAACCTGAGGATAAACATATCGAATGCCCATATTTGATCAAAGTAACTATGGAGAAGATGTTGATTATTAGAGAAAGAATGAAGACAGCTTTTAGTCGACAAAAGAGTTATGTGAATCCTAAGTGAAGAGACATGCAGTTTGCTATCGACAATCATATATTCCTAAAAAATTTTCCAATGAAAGGTGTTATGCAGTTTGGCAAGAAGGGAAAACTTTAACCAAGGTATTTGGGACCATTCGAGATACTAGATAAAGTGGGAAATGTATCTTATTGCTTAGCTTTTCCTCCGAGCTTAAGCCATGTTCATCTAGTATTTTATATCTCAATGCTCCAGAAATACTTGTCTGATCCATCTCATGTGCATCAACCACAAGTTAGTGAAATAGATGAGAACTTATCATATGAAAAAGTATCAGTTAAAATAATAGATCGACAAGTAAGGAAACCGAAAAATAAAGAAATTCCTATGGTGAAAGTATAATGGAGAAATCACAGTGTTGAAGAATGCACGTAGGATAGCGAAGCCAATATGCAACATAAATATCCATAGTTATTTTAGCAGTAAGGTTAGTAATTTAAAATTCGAGGACAAATTTTTTTGAAGGGGGATAAAATGTAATAACCCTATCCGAAATTTAAAATGATTAAAACGTAGTTACAGGAAACCAGTATCGGTAGGCAATTTTTCATAAATTCTAGAAAGTGTATTACTTAGAATTAATTATAGATAACCTAATTGGGTAGCTTGACAGCTTGAAAAAAATAATTAGAGAATTAAATGAAATTAGAAAGAGTACTAATTAATTAAATCAATTAAAAGACTTAAAAGGAAAACTTAAAAAACCTAGGTTTGAACACCCTTCGGTGTTCTATTTTTAATAAATTATAAACCATTCTTTTACTCAATTTTTCTTCACACATTTGATGAATAATGAATAAGTTAAAAATAGAATTGAATGAAATTGATAAACTCTATATAATTAAGTAAAGAAGTAAAAGAGATAGAAGAAGAAGAAGAAGAAAATGATAATTTTGTAAATTGTGAGAGATGGAGTTAAAATTTGAACAATAATTAAAATAATTTAAAAATAAAATAAATAATGATTATATGGTGCAAGGTGGCTAGCCAAGTGGAGGTATTTCTACCAAATATAAATTATTTTATTTCATCTAAATGAATGAAGAAATAAACCAGGTAATGTTAATTTTCTTTTCATTTTTCTTCAAATTTTCTTTTCCTAAATCCTAATTGGTTATTAAGTATTATAAATAGACATAATTAGAGAAAATTATCACCATCTTCTTCTACCTATTCCTTTGGCCGAAATTTCTACTATTTTCTTCTCAAAAAATTTTCTCAAACTTCACTTACTTAAATCACCTTCCCACCATCTCAACTTCAAGCCTTTCTACTTGTAAGCTTCCTTCTCCATCAAATTAGAGGAAATTTATTGATAGTTGAAGGAAATTATCTCAAGATTTTAAGAGGTAAAATCTTAAACTACCTCTATAATTTGAGTTAATGAGTTTTAATGGTAGTTTAGAGGTCTATTTGGAGAAAAAAGTTAGATTAGGAGCAAATCCTTGAAAATTTTGAAATTCTTGTGTCTTGATAGAATTTTGAAGTTAGGTTTTCGTGCCCTTAAAATTAAAATTTGAAAATTTATAAAACATAAAAGTTATAAATATACATGTGTAGATTATTTTCCTTTAGGAAGTTTTATCCAATTCGTGATGTGTTGAGAGATTGACTCGCATTAGGGTTTTGACCAAAAAACCCTATAATTTTTTGAGGTTTTGAGAACCTTAAGGACAGAATTAGGGAAACTCAAAACATGAAAAAAAAAAAATTTATGTCTTACAAATTTTGAGAAAACAAAACAGTATTTGAATATTTATATAATGAGTTACAAGTGAAACAATAGAGGTTTCTCGTGTAGGAATTGCAAGGTAGATTGCAGGATGCAGGACTGGATTAAAATTCTATCATAAATTATGTAGTATTTGGAAAAATCTGAATTTTGGTTATATCAGAGCCTGAGATGTCTAGTTTAAGTAGGAAAAAAAATTGAAATAATTGGATAAGTATAGAGGGCGATATGACTGAGAGAACCAAGGCTACCAGTAGAATGAAAACTGAAATTAACCCTAAGATTTGAGAATTTTAGGGAAGTTGATTAATTAGAGTTTTAATTAATATAAGTTCATATCAAATTGATACTAAATTATATTTAATTGTATGTGTAGCATCTAAAAGGGATGACAAAGAGGTTCATGATCACCTCTTTTGTTTTTATTGAGTAGAGAATGAAGATCGATTTTTGGATTTTTGCTTATAGAGGTGAGTAATATACATATTATTTTACTTGACATTGTATTCAAACCAAATTATTGAAATTGCTTTGAAATTCCCATTATTGGCCGAAAGCATCAATTGTATTATCCATGATTATTTTTATGTCTTCTAAAATTCCAAATGATTCCTTATGATTGAATTTGATTGATTGGCCAAATACTTTATTAATTGAAAACCTTGATAGTGTTTAAGTTATTCTTTGACACCTAATGATTAAGCACTATATATGACATTAATGAAACGATAGAAGTTTTAATGACATTGTGCACAGTGATTTAATGATCCTAGCTAGGAGGGAGTTAAGGTTCTAACCATGCGATCTGATCAACCGTATGAGTAAATAGCATGCTACCAAATTATAGCCTTTACTTAAATGATCAATAATGATTCTATCATTTTTATGATAATATGATACGATTGTACTTTTAATGCCAATGTGAATATATAGATAGCCGAACCTACGTGTTGAATGACCCATATTGTTATTGTATATTTTATGTCATCATTATTTTTCTTATGAGCAACATCCTCATCTAGCCTAATAAGTAAGATAATATGTGCATTACTCATTG
>CANXYC010141002.1:0-12429 GCA_948193065.1 Aleurites moluccanus
TTTATCATTTGGTTTATTCCTTTGCCTATTTGTACCTATTTCATTATTGCGATGCATGTAAATTCACTGAGTATCTTTTATACTCATCCTTTTATTTGTTTCCTGCTTTAGATTTCTGATGTATATTTTTATTTTGGATTACTGTACTATATTATTTTGGTGTTCATGATCTAGCTGCTCCATGGGTATGTATTGGGTAGCTAGGAGATGAACATTGTCTATATTTGTTATTGATGGACTATATTGATCATATATGATGCATGATATATATATAATTATGACAGCCAATCGCATTATGATGACAGGATAATTGATAGGTTATCAAAATGATTAACAGGATAATATAATGGATGATAACTATAATAAATGAAATATATATTGAGGTTGATAGATTGTGTAATGATACTAAATTCTACGGGTGTCGGTCGCTATTAGCATTTCCCGTGCCCTAGGACCGTTGCAGTTCGAGAAATCGGGTCGTGACAGACACAGTCTATATTTAAACATTAACATTATCAATATCTTTATCTTTATCATTAGCATATATCATACCATATTCATTTTACTGTGAGTTATCATTTCAATTCAATAACAATTAACACATATATACACAAACTATCTAATTTCCCAAAATATACCCCATGGAGCTCTAGAGTATGTATAGACTGACTCCACAAAAAAAATTTATATTGGAGTCCGGATGTCCCAAATACGGAGGAATAAAACTGTCTTGGAATTCTACTTCTAGTACTTCTTTCCTGTAAAATATTTAAACAACCACGAGTGAGTATAAAAATACTCAGTGAGTATGTATACATTATTAAACATGAGATACAGGTATATAATAACAAAGTATATCAATGAAAGTTAAGTGTGAATAAATATAATAAAGGATATTAGTATATCAAATTTGTATATCAAAGGTTAATTAATTGCACACCAAATGCCATTTGGAATTTAGAATTTAGAACATGTAACAATAATATCAATGATAAATAATGGTAGATTAAGGAATGGATATCAATAGTAAGTAAAAAGAATTAAGGTTAACATAGGAATCACATTTTTATTCACATGTAGAAGAGACATATATTGGGCCTTGAACACATGTAATCTCATATAATCTCATATCATGTACATAAGGCTGATTAGGTACTTATGGCTAGGACAGTTAACTCTTCCTAGATAGAGTTTCATATAAAATCAATGTGCACATTACCAACAGTATTTACTCGCTACCCCGTTGGTGAGGAAACTCTGTCAAATCCACATATAAATAGGCCAATGGAAATCGATAACAATATCAAGTATTCATTAGAAACATTTTAGTACAAATTTATCCAATCGGTACACATAGGCTTACTTGTCATTCGGTGTCAAATGCATTTCAATAAACATGAATAGGTTTCTTTATTTAGAATAAAGGAAAAAATCAATAATAAATATCATGGTATACGATTAATCATTTGGTGTGCATACTTTTGAAAGCATTTAGGCATATGATCAACCAAATACAATAAGCATTTTAATACCAATAACAATCAACGGATATGGGTGATTTCAATCTTGAAGAAGATCAAGGGATGCTCAATAATAACAAAGTGATATTTAATCAAGAAGGAAATATGTTCATTGGTTCAACAAATCAAGACATGAATATGTATAATGATGTATATATAACTCACCTCGCTAATATCTTTACGTTTCCACTCTTCACTTCTCTACTTTGATCTTCCATTTATATCTTCCTTAATATTTGAAGCTATACATTAATTTAAACATTAACAATTAGTATTCATCTATATGTTATACATTAATCTTCAATTTAGTTTAATAAATTTCCATTTATTCTTATACTTAGGGTTTTTGGCCTAATAATTCTCACTTAGTAACTTCATTATGACAATCTGTACTCTTTTGCCTATAACTCATTTTGTACGTATCCAATTTTCTTGATTCTTTTTTCTACTTAAATTAGACATATTAGACTCTAACATATCCAAATTTCAGGTTATTTTGATCACTACATCATTCTAAATAATTTATCAAAATTGAGCCTACTATTTTACAGTTCCTATCCAAGCAGACCTTGTTCCTTTATCATAACTCAATCTGTGCCCAATCAATTATAAAATAATTTTACATAAATTTAGTTAACATATAAATAAACATTTCTCATATTTTACACTTTTCCTAATTCAGATTTAAGGCCCCTATATCATTAGAACTCAGTAATCTATGTTTTATTTATCAATCAATTTCAGTAGTTTGTGGCTTGATATCTCATAAACCACAAATCCAATTAAAAAATCATTTTACAGGTCTATAGATAAGATATAAATAAACATCTTTTATGTTGAACACTTAGCCTATTTCAGTCTCTAATCATATGTAAAATAAAAACACAATAGTGAAATTCCAGAAAATTTAATTCTGGCTAGTCACGGTTTTTGTTCAATTACTCTCTTCTCACTTTGAATTTCATCAATTCCTTTTGTAGAAATTAAATTAACATATTTATCTACAACTTTTATGTTTTGACTAATCTCAAATTCATACAATAAAAATTCAGAATTTGAACTATAATCTACTACTTTAACACATATTCATAATCCCCTTTAAACTCTAGTCCATTCTTTACCCTTTTAGCTAAATTAGCTTAATTATTTATTAAATCAAACCATAGAACTCTTAAATACAATTAAAAATGATAAGTTTAGAATCATTATCTTGCACTTAGATGATTTTTTTTCTTCTCTTTTTCTTTTCCAAAACAGTTTGATATAATTTCCATCAACTTCCCTTCTTCACTCTTCTTTCTCTCATCAATTTCTTATTTAGTTTTGGTTGATTTATTTGGAAGGATTGGAACAAATTTTTTGTTCTTTTCTCTCAAGTGGTTCGACCAAAAACTCCTGAATATGGCAACCACTTATTCTCTTTTATACACCAAAGTCAAAGAAATAAGAATTGTGTAGAAAATTATAGGTCTTGTACATTTTCTGTCCAATTAACATAAATTTTTTTATTCAATTTTCCTTCCTTCCACAAACTTGGCCAGCCACTCTTAGAGGAATTCTCCAGAATTTTTTATGCTAAAAATAATATTTTATTGTGGGTCCCACAACTTTGCTTAATTGCACTTTTGCCTGAAATTTTTCTTAATTGTATTTTGACCCCAAAACTTTCTGTAATTTATTATGTCTATTTTATTTAGATTTAACCTCAAGTGTGAGGAGTGAAATACCTTATTTGGGTTGTTCTATCATTTAAAAATACTATGGGACTGATTCTGTATCCTAGATAGTTCGTTTCCAAAAATACCCTTAATATTGCCTTTAATTATAATTTTGTAATTATTCTTATTTTTAGTATTCCAAAATATTTTTTCAACTCTTTCCTTTCACCGAAAATTCACATAAATATAAATGACTCTTTTATCCCCTAGTCTGAGTCAGAAATTCCTAAATCAATCAGACTGCTATTTCTCCGTGTGATATAATTAACACCGATATTTTTCGAGACAGTGTCACAAAAGCGACTCGGTTAAAGTTCAAAATTTTTTGAGTGTTACATTCTACCATTCTCTGTTTATTTCAGTCATCAATTAAGCATATTCATACTTAAATTAATACCAAATCAGTAATTATAATCTGCTATATCCATTTACTGTACTGTCTTACTATTTACTGTTCTGTCTGCTTTAAGAACTCACCACGCCGTTAATCGTTCATTGGAAAGATAAATTTATATCAAGAGCTTCAGACCTTTCAAACTTTATTTGGGTTTGATAGATCCTTATTTTGATTTTTTTTATCGGATTTTGTGATTGTTTGTGTAACACCCGTATTTTAAAATTATATTTTATCGATAAATAATAATATTTTAAAAATATTTAATGAACATAAAAATATTTATGGATTTATATTATTTTTTTATAAAGGAAAAATTATTTATTTAAAAGTAAAGAAAATTATTTTCTTTAAAATTTGATTTTAAATTTCTAAACTTAAAATTTTTGGTATTATTTTATTATTATAAAATTATTTATGAATTTAATTATTTAGTTAGTTGGAAAATTATTTCGACTATTTAAAGTAATATTTATTAATCTATTATTTATTAATTATTAGTTTTATAATTATTGTATTAATTTTAAAATGTATTATTTAATTTTATAATTATTTATTTATATGGTTAATTAAATTAGATATTTTAATTGTTAATTAAAAAATTTATTAATTAAATATTTTGTTTTATTATAATTTATTTATTTATTATTAAATAAAGTTTTGAAAAATAATATTTTAGGAATAGGAGGGAGTTATATCGAAAAACTCCACTGCTAGTTGCTAAAAATGTTGCACGCACCAAAGTAGAGGGAAGAAAAGGCGCTAACCAAACAGTTGGTAAAGTTTCGCCGAATTTTGTCAGTGGACAGCGACACACCCGCCATCCGACCAACTCGCAAAATTATTTTTGTATTGGTTTTTGTTGTTCCTATTTTTAGTTCTTTGTAAGTTTGAGTTGTTTAGTCAGAGGTTAGTTGGGATTTATCGGTTGACTGACGACTTGTTAAACAAAATTATTTTTATATTAAGGGTAATAATATGATCGATATGTGATTTGATTGGTATTTAGATTCTGCTTAACTAGTGTACCAGAGCCTTGGTTTTACGATAGTTTCAGCTTTCATTTGATAGTTCTATTGTTTTATGAGGCGTGAGGTAGACTATGGGTTCTAGAAGCTTTATATTTACTCGTTTCTCAGTATTTGTCATGTGCCCTCAGATTCGGGATGTGACAATATAAAATTTTGTATTTTGATTTTCCTCTTATTTAGGTTTCAAAGATCCTACATTTTCATTATTTATTGTTACTCTCTTTATATGTTTGGTTTGTTTTTTTTCCTTCTCATTCACACAGATACCTCTATATTTTTGTCTACACAGGAACTTGTTCTACACGAAAAATTCAATATGAGTCACTCGAGTCATTAAGTTTGGCTTCAAATTTTGGGGGCTGAGTATTTAGGGTGGACCGGCCTTACCGATTAATTAATTTTTAATTTTTCGATTAAACCATTCGATTTAGTCCGATTCGAATTTTAAAGCATTGATATTAAGCCTTTGAGCTATTTTATTTTAATCTCACCTTGATATACTAAGAATACATTTATAAACACAGCGAAATGTATAGATATTTCAAGTACAATAGATTTAACCATCATTATTTCTAATGGATGCAAGATTTTAAGAGGTGAAAGGAACTTATTTGTATTTAGAATCCTAAAATCCCAATTCAAGTGGCTAAAAATTAAGCCCATAAAAATAATTCATGATCCTATGTTGTAACATTTTTTGTTTTATCATTTATGTCTTAAGAAATCAAACAAATCTATGAATTTTTTTTAAGAAATTTTAATTTAATATCCAGATGTTATTATTTGTAAAATTAAATTTAGAATGTTTATGGATACTTATTGAATATAACTATTGAGTTGAAAATTTTAAGAGATTTATGAATTTGTTTGGTTTCATAAAAAATATAGAAAATTTTGTATAGATGAAATATAATAAAATAAAAAAAATTTAATTTGATTAATTTTAAAACTAATTCAATTCATATTAATAATAAAATCATGAATTTTTATTTCAAGGGAACTAAATTGAATTGGTTTGATTAATTTAATTAACTTTTTATACAACTTTATTGAAAAGAATTTATTATAATTATATAATTAATATTATATTAATATTTTAATTCTATATTATATAAAATAGTAGATAAAACATTAGAATTATATATAAATAAATTATATCTAAATATAAATTAAAAAATAAATAGAATTAAATAAGAAGAATTATAATAAATAAATAGAGTTACAAAAAAAATTAAAATTTAATAATTATATATAAAAAAACAATTCTAAAATTTCGATATTTAAGTTTATTTACGCCTGTAGGACAGGGGCAGGGCTGCTCCTATCGTATCCGACCTGCATCAAATCAATTCGGTTGGGTTTTTGAGGTCCGTATCCGATTTGATACAATAGTATTAATTAATATTTTAATAATAATATAAATAAAAATAGTAATAAATAGAGAAAGGAAGGTGCAGTGATCATTCTTAGCCATCATAATAATCAACTATCATATTGCACAAGTGTATTAACAAAGAAAAGGAAAAAAGAAAAAAGAAAATAAAATCATCGTCTTCTTAAAATAGACTTGCTTTTATCTTGTTTAACACGCGCCCCTTCCTACACGCATAATAGACAAGAGAGAGAATCTGTGTTTGATTTAGGTTTTCCAAATATTTTCTTCTCTCACCATTTCATTTCTATTGGATGTCTCGATTTCTTTCAAGTTTTTAGGGTAATCTAATTGTTTTTATTTTTTCCTATTGGAGTTTTGGATCATGGAGAACGGTCATGATTGGAAATTAGCTAATAAGATGTTAGGATTAGGGCTTAATGATAAAGCTTCTTCGTCTTCCAATCTTAATAATTTCAATGATAACAACGGGACTATCACTGCTACCACCGTTGTTAACAACAACGATAGCTTGTTTCAGGTTATGAAAGCTGTAGAAGCTGCCGAAGCCACTATCAGACAACAGGTATGTTTTAGTTATTATTATTATTATTTTGTATTTGAATCCATATATCAGAGAATGCTCGCATTGAAACTACAATATAGTTTTAACAGATCCAGTGTTTTCTATCTTTAATGTTATTATGTTTATGCTGTTGGTTTTGGCTTTGTCATTTATAAAGCGTTGCTTGTTAAATTATTTGCATTGCACTTTCTTAGGTAGAAGTGAATACCCGATTAAGGACTGAACTACAGAGGAAAGTTCAGGAACTCGAAAAATATGTAAGTGCCTCTGTAGTTTCTGTTTATCCATCCATCTATCCAACTTGACATATCAAATCAAAATGTTTCCTTGTTATCTCAGTATGTTGTTATGTTGTCTTTTCTTCTTTTACTTCTTAAGAGTGAATTTTAATTTTACTACTTGAACTAGTTTAGATTTAAGCAAGTGATTTTGATGTGCTTTCTCTGGAGTCTGGACAGGTTAGTTACGTTAGTAGATATCCAAAGTTTATGGTTTGATTGGAAATGTATATGGTTGGGTTTAATAAGTGGGTGATAATTTTACTAGACTTTTGCTCAAAATAGTATCATTTTCAAATGTGTTTCCATGACTTAGAAATCTAAAACAATGCTGGAAGAAGGCATATTTTATTTGCAATTAATAAATTCCTTGTGAAGATATTACCAAAATGAATCTGGATCTGCTCTAGATCCCTTGTGGAAAAATATATTGACAAAGTAGTATGCTGGACCAATTCACAATTCTTAGGTGCTTATATATTGTGACTTAATGTTCTTACCAGAAAGACGAGTTAGTTCCTCAAAATGTCTACTTATTTATAGCTAGAGTAAGCATATTTTAGGTTTAATCTCCCTTAAGCCCTCACTCAACTGCAAAGTAAGTTTCTCCAAACTGGAGCTGTATGAAGAGTAGTTCTTTGGGGTTCTGACAGCTATCAATTTTAAAACTTAAAACAAACAGGTTTGGTCTACCTGTAGGGGACTGAAAAGCTATCAACTGCCCAAACCCCTCAACCAAATACATGCATAGATCTCCCTTCTCCATTAGTTAGCTAGGGTTGGGAATTTCTTTTCTCTTTCTATTGGCGGGTGGGGCAGTGGTTGGTGAGTATCAGAGTGGACTTGAATGGCTAGGTTCAAAGATTTTATAAGAAATAGAAAAACGTGAAAACAAATCCTTGTTTCCAATTGGTCCTGCAACCGAGTCCATGTTGCTATGTGTAGTGGGGTTCAGTCTTCATAAAACAGTCATGTCCCTTGTCAGTTGATTCTTTGCACTTTTTAATTGGCTGTGGAATTTGGCAGAAAATAGATCAACCAAAGGGCCAAAGATCTTATTCTGTTGATCCATTGAATGAGCGGGTTCATGGTCCTTGTGAAGTTCACCAATCAGTTCCCTCTGTAGGAAGTCGAGAAGATCATGTTAAGAGCATGGGCATTGCTCCTGCATTTGATCCAACTGGCACACTAGTTCTGCACAAAGATTTAAAGCCTAACAGTGAGGAAACTGCCATAAGGAGTCGAGTGGAAAGCCACTCTGAAAGCAGCAAGATCAATGGTACATTGAAGGTGCTTCCTGGAGGACAGGCACCTGTTGATAATGCTGGTTTCTCCCAGTTATCTTCATCATCCACGATGTCTTTTTTCCCAAGCAGGTATTTTGCATAACATAGTGTAGTTTTGGTGAGGCAAACTCAGTTTTAGACAACGTTGCATGTTTCTCTTAGGTATCAAACAGAAGCAGAAAATGATCCCCATTTTAATTTGTCTGGACATGGGCTAGTGCAAATGGCTGAAGTAAATAACCAAAGTGGTCTTTGGAAGCAGGTATTTACATATTGCTCTTAAAGGCCTTTATATACATATATGCGTATGTGTGCACATTTATAGTGTAAATGTTGTTTTGTGAACCATATTTACATTTCTATTGGATTTTCCTCTCAAGGCTCAGGAGCATGATGAAGAGATTTTGCAGTTAAGGAAGCATCTTGCTGACTATTCTTTGAAGGTAGATGAGCATGAGTAATAATCACTTGTTTCCTATATATTATCCCCTTATTGAAGGCCTAATATTTGACAATTGTGAATAGGAAGCACAAATACGCAATGAAAAATATGTTCTGGAAAAGCGCATTGCTTATATGCGCCTGGTATGTCGACCTTTGACTTATTTTCTTACTGGTTTCTTAGAAAATTTCCCCCCCTGTTTCTTCTTCTTGTTACTTTCCTACTTTTGTTTGGGAATATTTCACTTAAATTTTTTGGAAATCTTGCAATTAGGCTTTTGATCAAAAACAACAGGAACTTGTTGATGATGCATCAAAAGCTCTCTCATACAGACAAGAAATAATTGAAGAAAATATACGTTTAACATATGAATTGCAGGTTAGTCTTCTCAATACTGTATTTGTTTCTGTTTATTCTTTTTCAGGTTAAGGTATTTGATTTACTTTATTATGCATTTTCATACTCTTTGCTTGGATGTGCTTGCTGGAATGTTCAACTTTTGATCAGAGTTTAATCATATTTCTTTTTAATTGAAATGCTTGCCATACATATTGTAAGTTCTGTTTATTAATCCCTTGAATTGAAACTTTTACGCTAGTAATGAATGCCAAATGTAAAATAATTTTTATTTGGATGGAATTAACAGCAAATGCTATTCATTAATTTCTTCCTTCTTTTCCTCAGCATGTTTGAATGTCTGTTGTATATTGGTGTTGAAGTACATTTCCTTTTGTCAGGCAACATCTGACTCATAATCCATCTTTTGAAAAGCTAGTGTTTCTGATGTCAGGAATAATATTATGATTACCATAAATTTAGCTGCGACTCATATGCCTTCTATCTTTTGTTTTTTGGGTTTAATAAAATTTCACCAGAGTTACTTTTGAGTTCTTTAATTTGTTCTATCAGGCTGCACAACAAGAAAGATCGACGTTTGTGTCCTCTTTGCTGCCTCTTCTTGCAGAGTATTCTTTGCAGCCTCCAGTTCCAGATGCCCAATCCATTGTTAGCAATGTTAGGGTCAGTATCAAGTTGTTTCCAATTATGTCTCTTAAATATTTTATGCTTCTATGCTCGTAGAATTATCTTTGAAGGATAAGTTTTGTGTTTT
The DNA here is from genome assembly GCA_948193065.1 of Aleurites moluccanus. Classification (NCBI taxonomy): domain Eukaryota; kingdom Viridiplantae; phylum Streptophyta; class Magnoliopsida; order Malpighiales; family Euphorbiaceae; genus Aleurites; species Aleurites moluccanus. The sequence continues at coordinate 9,739 of CANXYC010141002.1, forward strand.
CCATATACCATTTGTACTCTCTTGACTGCTAGTATTTGGTGCCTGCAAATTAATAGTTGCATTTGTGTTTTTCCAATGAATGTGTATTGTTTAGTAATAGTTGGTATGCCTCAGGCTCAAGGCTCAAAAGGTGCTTAGTCTAGCGCCTCTACAGTTGCCTACCTGACCCAACTGAGGTGTGCGCCTTTTTTTAGGTGTAAGCACACGAAGGCACGCCTCTCTGTTTTGATTACCACCTTTATTTATATTTAATTATTTTATCTTTAGTTCTATACAATTGGAATAACATTGTACATTTAGTTTATGATGTTTTGTACTACACCTAATTATTAAACTGACGTTAACAGAAAAAGAAAAAAAAAAAGATGAGGAAATGTAGGTGTTATGAGATTTTCAATTGAAAATAACACTATATAAAGAAAAGAATAACAAACAGAATTCTACCAATAAAAAAATTAAGAAAAGAAGGGAAAAAGAAGGTGATGATCCAAATGGCGGTTCTACTTGTATCATGAAATTTTTCACACCATTAGCAAAATGACTCGAAGCAACAATATTCCAAGAACTGAATTAAATATACAAAATAGTACATCAATGAACGCTTAAAGGGATACTTTATTAACTAATAGAACATGACTAACTTGAAAAGTTGGTGGTTAAGTATTATATTGCGACGAAATCTTCAACTTACAGAAATTAGGTTGGCTGATAATTTGTGCAACATATTGATTTGCAAATAGTTATTATATTGCTATTCAATAAATTACATGTTTTTATAGCTCCGAAAACAATAAAAAACTAAAAATATAGATCAGAACTTGACATTAATGAATTTGAGGCATTATCCATGATATATACTGCATTTCCAGATATTCATTATTGACAAAAAAATATTAAAATGATTTTTAGGATTAATTATATATTTATACATCCAAAAACAACATATTATTTAGAATTATAAACCAGTTGTATTAATAAATATGAAAATAGGAAAAATTATGAATCTGTACGAAAACCTTAGATTTAGCCAAATTGTATGAGCCAAAGCATATGCAACTTTTCAATCAAAATATCAATCGCCACTCAGCATTAGTTTCCCTATTCAAGATTTATTTAAATAAATTAGAAAATTATACCTAAAATTTTAAATATGGAACTGAATCAAAGCAAATTGCTAAAAAAGGCATAAAGATCTTTTGGACCTAAACATTGATAATGTATAAGAAATTAAAAGTTAAAAAAAAATGTTGAAAACGATGATAAATTATTTTATATGGTTAAAAGTTTGCCTTTAGAACCCTCGTAATTGGAAAATAACGTGAAAATATGAAGAATTTTGTGTGAAAAGAGTTGTTTTAGGTTGGGGATGACAGAAAGGAGCAGCGAGAAGGCGGCGTTGCTGGTTGGTGAGAATAAGGGAAGGGGGTGGGGAAATAAAGATCTGTCTGCTCATTGACAAAAAAGGTATAAGGTTTTGTTGGTGAAATTGCTGTTAGAGCCATTACATTTCCATTGAAAATGGCTGTTACACTTGATACATTGGCGTTCCACAGCAATTTCCTGAATTACCAGGGGCGTATAGGAAAATATGATATTGGCCCTTCATAATCTGTTATGTTTCAGCCAATTTGATACATAATCAACAATATTTAAAACTGTGCCTCTGAATTGGTCTCCTTTCTCTTTTGCTTTCCTCTGCCCTGCCTCTCTTGTACTATGTTCTCTTTAGGGTTGTAAAATGATTCAAGGTACTTGACCGACTTGTAAAATGCTTGATTGAGCTCGTTCATTAACAAAAACAAATCAATCTCAAACACAAAATGAAGCTCGATCACTTTCACGAACAATCTTGATCATTTCTAAGCTCGACTTGAAAGCTCATGAGCAGCTCAGACAAAAATAATTAATATAATAATATTCTAAATTTTGTTATTTTTCTTAATATTTCATAAAATATACTGTGAAATAAAATTATAACTAAATATAAAAATAATAATAAAAAAATATCAAATAGCTATTAATGTGTTACTGGGATAAAAATATTATTACTAAATAAAAAATAAAATTAATAATTTTAATTAGTTGACAAGGCTTGTATGCTAGCTTGAGTTCGTTCAGAAAGTTACAAACCAATCTTGAACAATTTTTTTGAACTCGATATGAAGCTCAAATTCGGCTCGAGCTCGAAGCATATCTAAACAACTAATCTCAATCACTGTAATGCTCTGCTCGAATCAGCTCGTTTTCAGCCATTCTTCTCTTTACCTATGTTCACATATCTCTTCTTTTCTTGGTACTTTAAGCATATATGAAGTTGCCTTTTCCTTTTTTTTTTTTTTTTATTTTAATTAATTAATTATCAATTCTTTCCTGTTTTATTTGTTCATACTAAAAAATGTATACATGTTGTTCACGACGGAGTTCTTATACAGATTCTGTTCAAACATCTTCAGGAGAAGCTCGTTCAAACTGAGGTATGTATGCATGTGTGAGGTTGTTAATAAATTTTGGAGTAATGATCTAAAAAATCCTGAGCTTTGCATATTTTTTCAATTTTATCCTGTCCTTTTAATTTTTCAAATTAACACACAAGTCTGTGAATTGGTATTAATTGTATTCCAAGGATACGAGCCATATCCATGCTAACGTGGCACTCAAAATGAAGGAAAATATGGATATAACTCACTAATT
>CANXYC010141194.1:0-36779 GCA_948193065.1 Aleurites moluccanus
AGTATTAAATTTATTTAATTAAATAATTAAATTTTAAAAATAAATATTTTTGATGTATTATATTTTTATTGTTAAAATTATTTATCTTAGAAAGTTTAGTTAAAATTAATAATTTACACACATAATATTAAATTTGTTAGAGTTATTATTTTTTTTATCAATTTATAAATTAATTATTTATAATAATATTTTGTTAGATTTAGACTCTTTAATTTTTCAACTCCCAAAGTATTTTTCGTTTAACCGTACAATCAGTAAGTTACTATTTTTTTCTACATTATTTTTTTTTATTTTGTGATTGATTGTTGTTTAAACTTTTTAATATTAATTTAGAAATATTAAAAAGTTGTTCTCATTTTAATAATATTGTTTTGCGTAACATTTTAAGTTAATATTTAGAGTATTTTAATTAAATGTGAAGCATTTTAAATTTAATGAATATATTTATTATTTTGGTAATATATTAATGCAATATAAATGAACATTTTGAGCATTAATAAATTCGTTTTGTAAAGTTTAATAATATTATTAAATTAGTTAATATTTCTAATATTTTTAGTTAAAATATTAATTAATAGTACTTTTAGTTAAAATCATGATAGTATTAAATTTATAAATATTAGGATTAATTTTTAGCTAAATAAAAAAATAATATTTTTAGTTAAAATTAATTAATAACATTTTTAGTTAAAATCATGATAGTATTAATTTAAAAATATTAGGGTTAATTTTTAGGTAGATAAAAAATATAATATTTTTAGTTAAATTAATTAATAGCTGTGCACAGTCATGCGCTGTGTACTGTACAGCGCATGTACCACATGCGCTGTGTACTGTGCAACCCGTTGACTGAAGACAGCGTATCTATTACCCGCGCGATTGGTATAAATGAGTAAAATTAATAGATTTTGTTACAAAATGATATTTATTTTTTATTTTTTTTTATTTTTAAGAAAAAAGCTCAATTTTCTTGGAGTCTTGAGTTTGAATATTCTCAATCACATTTATATATACTTTCCTTTTTCTCTTCTTTCTTCCATCCTCTTTTCTCTTGTATCCTTTTTAATAATAATAATAATAATAATAATACACCTTTCAATTAAAAACCCTTTTTAATTTTTTTACAAAACGTCCTTTAATAATTAAAAATAATACATTTAGTTAAAACTAAAATTAATTTATAATAATTTTGAAATTATAATGACTAAAATAAATTCAAATCTGAAAAATCTAATTATACTTTAAAAAAAATACAATTAATTAATTAATTAAATTGAGTAAATCAGTGAAATTTTGAAATAAATTAAAATAATAAAATCTAAAAAAATATTTTAATTCTTTACTTTATTTTAGTATCTTTAAAATAAATAAATATAATTCTTAAAAAATATAATTTTAAAATATTTCAAAAATATAGATGTTACAAAAAAAAAAATCCATTTAAAAAATATTTTGTGTACTCAATATCTAATAAGAGTAAGCGACTTATTACCTAAATCGCTCTCAACTCTTATAAAAAAAAATATTATTTTGCAATAAAATTTCATTAATAAAATCCTAAATCTTTACAGAAACACTACCCTCAAGTTATGATATATATATATTAATTAAGTAATAATTAATTAATTATTAACAAGTATTAAATTATAAGTAGTGACTAGTAATTACTAAATACTAACTAGTACCTACTAATTATTGAATAATAAAAAATAATTATTAATTTGTGTTAATATTAATATCTTATTACTCAATATAAAAAATAAACCTACTTGCAAAAATTATTACTAACTATTAAGTGATGAATAAAATTGACATAATATTATAAAAAATCATTATATGAACATTTATATAACCAAAACATAATATAAGTAAAAAAAAAATTGAATCAAACACTCGACCAAATAATAAATTTACAAGATTTTAACAATTAAACCAACTTCAGAAATATTTTCTTAATTAGTTTATTAATATTTACAATTTTACATAATTCAAAAGTTAAACTCAAATTTTTATTTTATATCAAAGGTTGTATTATTATGTATGCTCTTTTATTTGTGTTTTGTTAGGTATCATATGTCCTAGAAGCCATATACATGTTATGTAAATTGTAGTTGTTATTTCCAAGGACAATAAATATATTTTTATATAAAAAAATATTTCATAATATTGAATATAGTCCTTTAATAATTTATAATTTATAAAAAGATTTATTCTCGAAAATACAAGTGACAGAGCACTTTGATACAAATATTTAAAAATATTTATAGTTATTATTGGGCATCCTAATATGGATATACCTCTGATATTATCTATAATCAGTAAGGGAAATAATGAGACTCATGCTACTTGATATAGAATATAATAACAAATACGTGGGTCTAACTATGACATTAAACGATGATAACATAGTTATACTATTTATCTGTGATTCATTATTTAGATTATAATAATACATATAATCCTTTAATTTGAGGTGACATAATTATTTTGTATATAAGTGATTAGAATTTATTACTCTTTATATAATCAAATTAGTTACACACGAACATACGATATGCGATAGCTTTAATTAATTGTGTATGAAGATAAGTGATCATATGATGAGAAAGTGTATAATAACAATACCAGTTTGTTTAAATTATATGAAGTAAGAAAAACAAAGAAATTGCTATCACTAAATTCTAAATGTAAAGGAATTCTTATTCTACATGTAATTTCAACTGGCTCTATCTTTTGTGAACAAAGAACATAACATTTTTGTTATAACAGTAAGAATATTTAGCAGTTGCAAAGCTTTTCTCCATGTCAATTCCCAACTTACCAAAATATCTAGGCATGCATTTCAAGGCAAGTAATTTTTTTTTTTAATTTAAGTCCATTATTCTTTTTTTTTTTTTTTTTTTTTTTTAATCTAGTCATTTCAACATACTAAGCACATAAAATCCCAAATATCCATTCGAGCATATCAAGAAAAGCCTCTCGTTTTTTTTTTTTAAGCCCATTATTCTTGGTTTCTTCGAGTCATTTCAACAAGCACATAAAACCCCAATACCAAAATAACAAATATAATGAAAAACACAGTCATATTGCATATAAACAACCTTTTATCCAAGCCAGATTCAAGGAGCAAAAGTGTGGGGACATGATGCCTGGTTATGTTTAAGGCAACCATTTTAGACCCATGATATGAAGATAACAAATGAGCTCAAAATAAAGGAGAAATTTTTCGAAAGAAAGAAAGACCATACAAAAAAAGGCCATTTCAAAGGATTAAATCCTAAATTACTAATAAAATTTTGATTCACAAATCAGGTTTATTAAAATAAAGAGTTCATTTGAATACTATAAAAACACCAGTGTATGAAACCAACTAGCTACCTACTGTTAAAGGGAACACCATTTCCATTTCTATTATCATCTACTATCTCTCACAATCTCTTCGAAACAGATAAAAAAGGAAAAAATCTTGTTTCATAAGCTGGATCATATTTATTCCCATAGTAAAATTCTATTACCTTGATGTTCAATTTCCATCTTTTACAAAGCAAATGCAATTCTTTGAAATTCTCATCACATTATTTGTGCATCAATCAACTAATCAAATCTATACTTATTCCAACTCTCACTAATGACTCACGGCTCCAATAGGACAAAGCTAAAAACAGCATAGAAACCTGACATTGGTATTAATATGCTAAATCACATTCAAAATCCAAGAAAGCACATATCCAAATCCAATGCAACACAAAATAGCAGGAGCCAAAAAATTTAGTTAGATCAACCGACAAAATAATTATGATAATGACAATAAAGTAAAGTGATATCATTAAAATAAACTAGGTAACTTGATCCTACTCACTGAATTTTGAGAACTATAACTTGAAATTGATTTCAAGAATCTTCTTCAACCATGTATAAGACTTTTTTCACTGCTGATATAGAAGGGCATTCGCATCCTCTCTAATGCCTTTCGCTACTTTTTCTTTCTGGTGTTCCTGTTGTCCTCAAGAAAGCTTCCAGCTATACACTATAAATACGAAAGGTTAGATTATAAAAAGCTAAAAGCCACAAAATTGTGGTCAACAAAATGAAACCAGTTCAGAGAAGCCACACAAAGAAGAAACGTATCCAAACAGTTTTTTTCATAATGCAGAAAAAAAAAAAAAAAAAAAAAAAAAAAAAGAAGAGCAACCACCATGTGCTGTACGCAACAAAACCCCACTGTTCTCACCAATTATTTACTGATTCAAATTTCAGGCAGTCGATAGGTCAATTGTATCATACCAAACTGTAACCCAACCTTTGAGCACATGTAGACTCTAAATTATAAAATTACACATATAAAGCACTCTGTTAACCTGTGACAAAATAAGACCCCACAAAACATGATTTCAGAATCTTGTTATCTACTAATTTTTTTATTTCAGAAAAGACAGGCACCCATATGCAATTGTTTTTTTTCTTTTCTACACAACACAATCTAATCACCAAATAAAGGCCCTACACGAGATCACAACTCAGGAAAAAGAAAAGAGGCCAATTCAAAGAAAAAGCCCCCAATAAAACATGAATATGCCATTCGGTTGAGATGTTCTGTGCACTGACTCAACTTTATAACATCCATTCATCAAAAACTGAATAAGAAAATGCGCAGAGAAAGAGAAGAAGAAAGACAATAATGAACTATAAACTCTTGAAAGTCTACTAAAGAGTGACAACAAAAAGAGGGAAACAGATCCCGAATTTACAAAAGGTGGAATTACTCGGTTTCACAATTCCCTCTTTTATAACAAAATGCAAAAGATTTATACTGCTTCTTGCATTTTTTGTCATAGACAAATATGGATATTGAAATTAAGAATCAACATTAATAAATAAATAAAAAGAAAAAGTTAAACAAGACGACGACCTCTAGCACACACAAACCAACCAACACAATATTATGTAATAAAGTTGGTGGGGGATGCTAATGCTAAATCTCAAGCACAGCAATAGGACCACTGGTCTTCATCCCCAGCGGCAGAATCAGCAGCATCTTCATTGCAGTAATAGAAACCACCATTATTCAGAGCCGTCAATGAACAGGACGCCACCAGATATGGCATGTGGTGGAAGGACCGAGCAAGGTTACTAGTTAAAGAAGCATTGCCCATATTATGATCACTATCACCATCATCACTGTATTCATCATGGTGGCAATATTCTTCAGCTCGGTGCTTTAGAGTCTCAAACATGAGCTCAGGCTCGTGCTGCATAACCCGGAGGACATCACCACAAGATGGGCCAGGCACCGCACGAGTCACCGCAAAGCTATGAGGTCCATCACTCTGCGAAACCCGCACAACACTTGGTCCACCGAAAAGGTTGTGAACTCCACCGAGAGCCTCCTCGTAAGCCCCGCCCAAAAACATCCCCAAGTAATACCGACCACCACCTTCAATCTCATGCAGCGGTAAGCTAGGCTCGCCGCCTATGAACTTATCAATTTTTCCGTCACTGTCACACGTTAAATCGGATAAAATACCTCTCGCCGTTGGCCTCTCATCTAATCGATGAATGGGGACAATAGGGAACAACTGCCCAATACCCCAGAAATCAGGAATTGAAGTAAAAACTGATAGATTAACATGGTATGTGCGAACCGGATCCGATAATCCAATTGCTTTACCTACCAATTCACATAAACCATCAACAGCAGCCAATTGTTCCATACCAATACTACCTTCTTTGAACTGATCAACGCATCTTTGTTTCAATTGCTCAGCATAGAGCAAGCAGGTATCACTCTCACCTCTCACAGCTGCAGAAGTTAAGTTTCTATAATCAGAAATGGCATCTTCTGTAAGACCATCCATAAAATATTGAAACCCAGCGGAAGTCATAGACGCGGCTGCACTAGACATGCTTGCAGAGACAGCTTCAAAAATTAAAATGGAGTGATGAGAAACAATAGCCCGGCCGCTCTCACTGCAAATCACTGGGTGTTTAATGTTCTTGCGGTCACAAACAAACTTAACAGCTTGAACAACAGCTAAAGCATATTCATCAAGCCCATACGCAACAGAAAGATCTGAATCACCAGATTTGGATCCATCATAATCAATTCCCAGCCCGCCTCCAATATCAATCACATTCATTTGAGCACCCAAACGGACTAATTCGCAATAGATCTGCGCAGCCTCACCTACACCATCAGCAAGTAAAGCAGTGGATGGAATCTGAGATCCTATGTGGAAATGCAGCAACTGGAGGCAATCAAGCATTCCTGCTCCCTCAAGCTTCTTCACAACCCGTAAAATCTGGGCTGTGGTTAACCCGAATTTCCCTTTCTCGCCTGAAGTGGACCCGAAATGGCCTGAATGTTTGGTTCTCAGTTTAGCACGAACACCAATGACGGGTCTAACAGTTAATTTCTTGCTCAATTCAATAACCAAATCAAGCTCTTCTTCTTGTTCAAGTACAATCACAGTGTTCAATGCGAGTTTTCTAGCTAGCAACGCCAGAGAAATGTACTCTGCATCTTTAAAACCATTACAAACAAGGAGAGCATCAGGATTTCCCTTACAAAGACAACTCATGGCCAAAAGAAGCTCCGGTTTAGACCCAGCCTCCAAACCAAACCTGAATGGAGATCCAAATCTCACAATATCCTCAACAACAAAACGGTCCTGGTTACATTTCACAGGATAAACACCTTGATAATGAGCCTCATAGCCCCGAGATTGGATTGCTATATTGAAAGCTGATTGCAGAGACTCGAGCTTGTTTTTTAGCACATCAGGCAAGCGAACAATAAGAGGCAGCTGCAATCCAAGCCCCCCCATGGATTTCGGATCCGAAACTTTCTTAACGATTTTTATGAGATCAATTTCCTGATGGACTAGAGTATCCATCCCATAAGGACGGACGGCGATATTGCCGGAGGAGTTTACAGAAAAGTAAGGAGCACCCCATAGATCGATCTTATAGAGAGCGGAAGAGAGGGAAGGTGACCAATGAGGGGAAGGAGAGTTTTCAATGGAAGAAGCGGTGGCGGCTGTTGTAGGTGCCGGAGGCACGCCGGAAAATAGGACCGGCGACGGAAGGGAGCTATCCCCGGCATGAAAAGCGTAGCCGGGAGGCGCAAGGGCAGCATCTACGCAGCATGCCAGGGCCGGCATACTCTTCCGCGACGATCTGGGTGTGTTTAGGTTAAGAGGTTAAAAAAGAAAAGTTAGGGTATTTTTTCTCAGTTTGTGAAGGTGGGGGCTTTAAAACCCGCCGAGGCCGAGGCCCCGGCTACCCCCTCAAAAGAAGCAGAAGAAAATCTATCGAAACCGGACTAACGCCCTCTCTTTACCCTACTCTTCTCTCTAATTCCCACTCCGACCGCTCAGAAGAAATATTCACCAAATAAAAAACTTTCAAAAGCTTAAAAAATATGGAGATCCATAGTAGAAACTAGAAAGAGATGAAAAAAGATAAAATGAAATGAGAGAAAATGAGAATGAGAGAAAGGGCTAGGTTTTGATATCTTATCTACAAAGAAGACGTTAACGAAGGTGGAACTCGGCGAGAATTGCATGAAAGGTGAAGCTTCTTTATATAGGGGAAGATGAGGAAGGCTTACCTGGGCCTTGTGGGTCCGGGTCTGGGCCATTACATAGATATATCTTTTTCAATTTCTCGTTTTTTCTTTTTTATTATTTTTTTTAAGAAAAAATAAAATTTACTAAGGGGCGTGAGATTCCCTTCGTAACGACTAATCAGCGTCGAGTTGCCGCGTGGCTGGAGGTAAGGATTGTGGGACCCTTATTTCGGTTCGGTTATTTCTCTCCCGAGGGCCCTTCGACCCAATTGAAACATCGTCGCGTGGCGATAAATTGCAGGGTTAGGTTTGGGTTTGAACTTTGAACTTTGAACTTTGAAGGAAGGTATTAAGTAATAATATATCGCGATTGAGTATATAAATCGTGTGATGATATTTTAGAGAGGACAGGAGTAGGAAGCTTCATTGTGATGTGGCTTTTCCCATAAACGGACACGATTTTGCCACGTCAAAAATTGTTAGTTGCAGGTGCCTTTTTTGCCATTTAGATTTTGCTACTATATACAGGAGGCGTGTTTAATTGGGTCTTTTTTTTTTAATAAATGGAAATTTCTTGAAAAAGAAAACAAATTTAAAAAAAATTAGTGGAAAGATAATCCACGTGGATTTCACGTGCCATCTGGCCAATATCGTGTTCAGTGTTCACTTTGGTTGGTATAGTTTGCCGCAGGGGTAAGAAAAAAAAGCTGATTATTGAAAATCGAATTTGAATTTAATTGGATGGATTTGGTTTAGTTAAATTTAAATTTTTAATTTTTTTAATTTTTTATTTATTCAATTTGATTTAATTTTTAAAAAAAAATTAAATAATCAAAACTATCAAATTATATTTATTATATATTTATTTTTTATATATATATAATTTAAAATTATATATTTTAATAATTATATATGTATTTTATTAAAAAAATTGAAATAATCGAATAATCAAAATTAAAATATGTCGATTCGATTTAATTCGATTAATTTTATAAAAATTTTAATTTGATCAATTTAATTTGATTTATAATTTTATTCAGTTCGATTTTTAAAATTTCAATCTGATTAATTTAATATTTTAAAAATTTTATTTAATTTAAATTAAACTGATGAATTACTCAACGTAGTTCATCTTTTGATTTAATATTGGTGTCACAAATTGCATATAGCAAATAAGAGGAAATCCTCGTCTTTGAATCTTTTTATCCAGCGAGCTTGAGAGAGGAGAGTTGGAGCTTCATAGTGACAAAATTTAAAAATCTGTAAATGATAATCGAGCGTTAGAGGGATAAAATGATTTAGGGTTTATAGATTCAAAGAAAAGGTATAGGCTCTCTTTAAAGACGATGTTATTTTTTTTTTCTTATCCTTTTTATTTTTTTTATTTTTTATATCATTGAGTACAATTTTTTAATTAGCGGATGAATTTCTCTTTATATATTTTTTAAGCGCATTTATTATATCGATGTTAGTTATTGTCAAATTTTTTTTTATGCATATACAAATTAAAAGTTTGAGAATTCAATCAAAATATTTTGAATTGTAAGGGCTTAATAATAAAAAAAAATTATGAAAGTTCATAGATCTCTATATGTGCTTAGCTTTTAATGATATATAATGAAATAACAAATTGCTATTAATAAAAATTTAAAAAAAAAAATCTGTTACTTGGCAGCCTCCAAAAAATAATTAATAAAAAATGAAAAAAAAAAAGTAAAAAATATAAAAATATCTCGAGAAAAATAATGAAAGAAGGATCAGGAAGGGTAAGTGAAAGCGGTAGTGAGCTTGAGCCAAAGCTTTGTTTAACCTTATCCCTCCCAAGAGAATCATAATTCAAGAAAAATAGTACTTGTTTATGAATTCTTTTATTCTCATGCAAATATCTTAAAAACTTATAACATTTTTCTACATTCTAATTTTTTATAAATTCATAGTTTTTTATAAAAAATAAAATAAAAAATATTATTTTAACATTTAATTATTTTTTTAACAAAATGGTTCATGTGATTTTATTTCATTAACCCATACTTGTAAAATTCATAATACTATTAATTAAGCTTATGTGATGCTAATATGACATGTTCATAGAATTATTATATTAATTTTTATTTTTGTGAGATCATTTAACTAAAAATTAAAAAAAAAAATTATAACTAAAAATTAAAAAAAAAATTATCTCTTAATATTTATATAATTAAATAATAATACTAAAAAAAATGAGCATCGTAAAAAGCAAACACAAATCAAACTCACCAAAGGATAGGTGGCGACAATGAGCAACGGCAAAGGGTTAGGTCAATAGGCAACAAATGACTATGGACAAAAACCCAACAATGGAGCTCACGTCGATGGCACGATCTGCCAATGTGGTTTGCATCCGTCTAAAGCGATGCGCTGAGTTGAGATCAATGACTATTATGTGAAGTAAAGCTAGTCAGTTATAGAACGATGCAACTACTCGAAGGTGAGAAGTCATTTGAAATCTGTCATTGGTAGTTGAGAATATTAAATATATATTCTAAAATTTGAACAGTCAGATGGAGTTAGTGGACACATGAAAATATTTGAAAGGTGCTGAGAACATAGTACTATTAAAGGGTCAAACAACTATCTTTAATGTCAGACGCTATAATCATGCAGGGCTCTTGTACACTTTGTGTTAGAGAGGTTGTCTTAACATGTACTTTCCTCCTGTGGATTGATTCTAAGGCTAATCAAAGTGATCAGGATATATTTGGAAACATGAGTTTCTGAGGAACTCGCACATTTAGAAGCATCGTAGAAACTACTTTCCAAATCTAAGTTGAGCGAGTTGTTTCCATGACAAAGAGGTCTTCCCTTTGACGAGGCAAAGTATCTCTTCCCAAGGGTTATGCTCTATTAACGAGTCCGCCCATTTTCAAGCTCTTAAAATTTATTTATGATATGTTTTTCTTTTGATCTAGTTAGGCCTCCATATTTATTTTTCATCATTTATACATATTTATTATATTTTGAAAGTGATATTTTACACCTCTAAGGTATAAAAGTAATGTATATATTAAAAGAAATAAAATAATAACTCACTTTGTTCCCCCAAAAAAATAGTTTTATTTAATTTTACACATAAATTTAAAAATTTAGTTATTTTCAATTTATTGCATTAATTTTATCACTTTCTTCCTAAAAAACTCATGTCTTAAAATACACTTATTATACACTTACCAATATATTTTTTTTATTTTTTCATTATTGCAATAATTAAATCATTTACCTTAATTGGCTACCATAATATTTATCTTGCATTCTATAACTATCACGCCCCAAATCCAAGGGCACGTGACCGGCATTAGAGAACAGAAAAATATAAGACTTTCAAAACTCATAGTCAGTCTAATGACTCACTGAACAACAAATTTGAAATTTGACAGCTATAATTCTTATAAAACTAGGGCTAAGACCCACATGTTAAGCAGAATTTGAACACAAATCATATCGTTACACATCAAAACTGCCATTTCCAACAAATCATTCTATTACCATACAAATAATTATGTTTAATAGAAGATCCAGTAAACAAGGAAATCTAGCTATCCTCTAATCAAAACAATTTAAACTTTCAAAAACTTAAATAGGAACATTAAAACTGATACAAAAATAATAACGCAGAGCTCTAGATTAATTATAACAATTATGAAAGTGAATACATATTAGAGCTTAAATAAATATATACACTACCTAAGGAATAGAAAACAGAGATAAATGTCTCAATACCGTGGGTGATACTAACCAATATATAACCTTGTGCAACCAATTGATTTTATTATGAAAAATATTTATGTAGCATGTCAACAAACAAGTAATCACGTAATCAAAATCACATTAAATCTTTATATGGGGAGTTGATCCCCATACCTAGTTCTCTGATTCTAAATATTATTTATTATATCCAAACATAGAGTCTTAATCGTCTCTAGTCTAAGCCAGACAGGTCGGGCAATGAGCAAACTCTCAAACCGTTATATACTAGTCATAACTCATCAAATCGTACTTATTATGTCATAATCATAATCATATCTTAAGTGGTTTTGTATTATCCTACTCCCATCCAGCAATCATAATTAGTATTCAGCACGAATAATAATGAAATAAACACATGTCAGAATACTAAGTAATATATATGATGCCTGAAAAATAAGAAAATATATTAGAAAGTACCACCCGCAATGTGGTGATAATCCAACTAGCACTCTTAGTTGAGAAATCTAAAACTGATATCTTAGAAAAACACAACACCTAAATGACTCTAATTATTTTATTGAAATTTCAGCAGAATTTCCTCTAAAATTAGAATAATTCCCAGCTAAAAACAAAGAAACGACTCTTCTAAATAATCAACATCAACCCTCAACATCTCATTGACCCCTATTGGGTCTCTAACAACAATATAAATTACAATTAATTTTAATCTAAGATATCATATTACACCCGAAGATTGCCTACGTATATCCCCTTAAACAACTTCCTAGATTTAGATATGCTATAAAAGGGGAATCAGGTCTACATAACTCTTAATCAATCACAACTATTAAACGACCACTCAGAGCCTCCATAATCAATATTCAATCTCATAATCATACCACATTATTTACAAAAAACCTACTTTAATTCGCTATAAATATATATAGAAGTACATTCACCATGCATACATTTTTAAAAGAAAAATAATAATATTTCAAATTTCAAACTTTAAAATTTTAATATAATTTAACAAAATATAAATAAACAATTAGTTTTTCTTAGAATAAATAAAATATATTATAAAAATAGGATATAAAATAAACGAAAAATCGAATTATTACAATCTTCCCCCCTAAGAAAATTTGTCCTTGAATTTTCATACCAGATCATGTGTTTCATTTCCAACCCGGCTCATCACACTTTCACTACTCACTCTAATTCTCTACCTTAAACCTATTGGCCTACGAATCCACGTCTATCAGTTGTTACTAATATTCATAACTTATTTTTACATACTACCTCCTCGTGGATGCGAACTTCAAGAATGAGTTTATCATTTCCAACTTCAGAGTCTATGTATATATGGATGTTTTATAGCATGAAATTAATGGCTACAGCCTCAAACTCACTTACACGAATAGCTTATTCTTTATCTTTTCAATACGAGCTACTAGTCTAATTTATTATTAAATACATCTCACTAATAATAGCAAATCATGCACACAAACACAAACAACAATAAAAATTACACTCTAAGAATAATGCGTAATTACTGGCAAAAAATGCTCAACAGTGCAAGATAGGATTCTCTATTGTCCGCATGCTATAAGAACTCGGATCAACTAAGACTTGTCACCTCAAAATACATCACAAGTTATAAGACTTTTACTATGATACCATCTTTGTCACTCCTCGAATCCGAAACCATATGACCGTCACTAAGAAATGAAAAAGTGTAAGACTTTCAGAACCCGTAGTCAGCCTAATAACTCACTAAACGATAAATCTGAAATTTGACAGCCGTAATTATCATAAAACCAAGGCTAAGACCCACCTGTTAAGTAGAATCTGAATGCAAATTATATCACTATCCATCAGGATTGTCATTTCCAACAAATCATTACCATTAATATACAAATAATTTTATTCGACAAAAGATCCAATAAACAAGGAAACTTAGCTATCCTCTAACCAAAATAATTCAAACTTTCAAGGAATTAAACAGGAACAACAAAACTGAGACAAAAATAATAACACAAAGCTCTAGAATAATTATAACAATTATGAAAGTATATACATATTTGAGCTTAAATAAATATTTACACCGCCTAAGGAATAGAAAACAGAGCTAAATGTCTCAACATTGTGGGTGATACTAACCAATATATAACCTTGTGCAACCTATTGATTTTATTATGAAGAATATTTATGCAGCATGTCAACAAATAAATAATCACGTAATCAAATAAGAATGGGAATTAGTCCACATAAATCACACTAAACCTCTATCCGGGGAGCCGATCCCCATACCTAACTCTTTGATTTCGAATATTATCTCTTATATCCAAACATAAGGTCTCAGTTATCTCTAATCTAAATCAGGCAACACCGATCAGACTGACAACAGCACTGAGCAATGAGCAAACCACTAAACTGTCATACACCAGTCATAACTCGTCAAATCAGATTCATTATATCATAATCATAATCATATCCTAAGTGGTTTTGTATTATCCCACTCCCATCCAGCAACCATAATTAGTATGCAGCACAAATTATAATGAAACAAACACATGTTAAAATGCTAAGTAATTTACATGATGCCTGAAAAACAGAAAAATGTATTAGAAAGTATCATCCGCAATGTGATGACAATCCAATTAGCACTCTCGGTTGAGAAATCTAAAACTAACATCTTAGAAAAATACAAAATATCTAAATGACTCTAATTATTGCACCCAAATTTTGACATAACCTCCTTTAAACTATAACAATTTCCAGCTAAAAATATAAAAAACAATACTTCTAAATAATCCACATAAACTCATAACATCTCATTGACCTCTCTTAGGTCTCTAACAACAACATAAATCATAATCAATTTTAACCTGAAATATCGAACCGCACCCAAAAACTGTCTACGTATTCCCTTAACTAACTTCCCAGATTTAAATATGTTATAAAGATGAATCATATCCATGAAACTCTTAATCAATCACAACTATAAAACGACCACTTTGAGCCTCCATAATCAATATTCAATCTGATAATCATACCACATTATTAACACAAACCTACTTTAATTTGCTATAAATATATATAGAAGTATATTCGCCATGCATATATTTTAAATGAAACATAATAATATTTCATATTTCAAACTTTAAAATTTTAATACAATTTAACATAATATAAATAAATAATTAAGTTTTTCTTAAAATAAATAAAATATACAATAAAGATAGGATATAAAATAAATAAAAAATCGGATCGTTATAATAACTCACCATCTAATTAGTGAGACTTGTATTTAAAGAATTCTCAATGGAAATATTAAAAAATTATTTTATCAAATTCATAATTTCAACATAAAAAAAATAAAAATATAATTATATATATATTTATATTGATGTGAATTAATGAATGCTATATTTAATAATTACTTATTAAATTAATATTTAAAAAAATAAAATAAAATATAATTTAAAACGGAAGAAAAAAAATCAGAATTATTTTTAAAATGATGAAATATTAAAAAAAAAAACAGTTAAGCACAAATGATGATATAAAGTAGAAGTCCAAGTGGCCGTCTAATTCACGAGCAAAAACTAGTTATCGTTCTTCTTTTACTCGCAGCCCATTGTTGTTGACTTGTTGACTTGTTATTGAAACTGTCCAATACCTAATTTTCCCTCTCAAAGTTTCTCATATTTAGCAATGTCACACGTTGGCATCAATTTGGTTTTTTCTTAGGTCCATGACGTTGATTTCTCGTATGCCCAAAATTTTCCAACATTAGGTCTTTATAGAAAATCATGCTTTTACCAATTAATGTGTTAATTAATTAAGAAATAAATAAAGAATATTTGATTTAAATTAATAATTTAACTGATAATTTCATTTTAATAAATCAAACCAGCTGTTTGGTTGATTTTTTTAATAAAATTTATTGAATTTCAAATTTAAAATTTCATAATTATATAGATGATTCTAATATTAATATATAAAATTTAAGTATTTTCTTATTTTAAAAAAAATAATATGAAATTTAAATTTAGAATTTCAAAAAAAAAATTAGGATTATATATATATAACAATTGAGAAAAATTAATGACATGGAATGGAGTGGGTTTTACAAAGGAGAAATCATATTTCTTCCACTTATCTAAAGGTTAGCTAATTTTTTTATTTTTTTTTTTATAAAGCGACAAAATTAGGGATTCAAATTTGATCAACACATATTAGTTTTTATTTTTTTAAAATAAAAAAAAATAGAAATAAAGAATGTCACGATCTGGTTTTAGGGACATTGTTAGGCATAAGTTGTATATAATTATATCACTGTCACAATGTTACAATCTCAATAATTTTTAAATATCATTATTAGATTTCTATTTGATAGAGAATTTTATCACTAATATCTATCTATATTATTTATATATATAAATATTTTATTATAATTATAGAATTCTAAAATACATAATATAATACCATCATTAATTAAATATAAATATTTGAATAAAGAAAAATATTATCAAAGGAGAAAAAAAATAATTCATTAAAAAAAATTAATTTATTTAAGACTCAATCTACGTCTTGAAAAAAAAAAATAAAATCAAAATAATAATTTTTAATCAGCAATTACTCAGATCCACGTAATAATTTTCTTAGTATTCATTTGATATCAAACATATCAACTGAATTTAAGAATCAAATCATGATGAATAAATTTATGTTGATTGCTGATTAGATAAATTTGTTTATTGTCATGTCATATTTGTATTTAAAAAATTACTAATCCTGTTTCAAATTTGAACACCTAATCATTAGCCAAACAAGACCTAAAAGAACTCATGTGATGTGAACAGGATTTGATGTGCATGTTTTTATCCTAAAATGATTTGTTTATTTTATTCAATTGAAATGACTGGATCAACCCTCGTCATTGTCATACCAGCTAGGGACATGTTTGAACTTTGAACCCTTTCTTGATTTTATTTGTTCCAAATTTGAAACGAAAATTTTCGTCTCTATTAGGCAAATAATCAACTATCTATTTCCTATTTTACTTTGATTTTTCTAACACAAATACAAATAAAATACACTATCTATTAAAATTATATCAATTTTTAATAAAAATTATAAATATAATTATTTAAAAATAGCAAATCATTTTTCTTTCTAAAACATTTCTATATTTTTTTTTCCTTATCATTATTATTATTATTATTGCCCATCTTCCAATCTTCAAATTGCCTTTCTTTGAATTACCAATAATTTGAATTTGAAAATTTCAACTCAAGAGTTATATTCAAATCAAATAAAATTAGTGATTGAAACTTGGAATTTTTGAAAAATAGAAAAAAATTAATTCATTAAGCAATCTAAAACTAATTTTTCCATAATAATTATATTAATACTAATATTTATATGAGTTTACCAAAATAAAAATAAAAATTCAAAGACCTGATTATTCTCACTTTTTTATTTTTATTTTATTTTTAGAATTTCTCAATTTATAGAAGATAAATTTTTAATTAAATATTAAATTAACTATTTATTTAGATTGATTTAAATGGTATAATTAATAATAATTTCAACTGAGTTGAATCCATTTGAAAATTATCATAACCCAATTTTAGAGATACATAATTTGTATTAAGAGTAATATGATAGGTTAATATAATAAAAATATAAGAATAGTTATCAATTGTTATAAAAAAAAAATGCCAACTGTTAATTGATTTAATTCATTAAAATAGTAATTATAATAATTATTAGGATACCTAACAATCATTTGGTTTAATCAATCAAGTATAATTTTATTATGTGGACTTAAAATAATAAAATATATGGTGTAGAGGATTAAAAAGAAAAGAAAAAAAGATATTGTTGTTTATTATAGGATAAAGTCGGAAAAGGCGGTTTCTGAGGTGGCAACCTCTGATAGGGCCGCAAGAATCTCCTTTTCATTCTTGATAATCTTGACATGTTGATATGACTATTCACAATAAAAATATTACTTATATTAAAAAAGAATCTTAAACTTTTTTATCCTTTAATAAATTTTAATTTATTTTTATTAATTACTGTATGAAAAAAAAAATTTCATTTAATTTATCTATTCCTAAAATTTATAAATTATAATTATTAGTTAATTATGAATAATTGATAATAATAATTATTAATTGAAAAATATTTATTATAATATTTAATAAAATTATTATTAATTATTATAATTAATATTTTAATAATTATTAAAATAATTATTTATATTTATATTTTTAATTAAATATTATTTTTAATAATATAATATAATTTTTTATTTAAATAAATATGAATTATTTTAAAAATATATATATTGAAACTTTTATAAACATTAATTTAATTATCAAATAACTTACTAAAAACTATGAAAAAAAACAAAATCAAACGCTATTTATCATAAATTGAATGAAATATAATTAATTAATGGAAGAGACCTATAGCATGAGAATCACATCAAGTGTACCAGTGTATCCGAATGTATGGTATATTTTCTTTCTCATTCTGGACATGGCCCCACCTAAGTGGGTCCAGATTCTACCAGAGGCATCCCATGGGAATAAGTCACTTGGCTGGGTTAGTTAGCCACTTACCCTCACATGTTTGTCTTTTAGAGTGTTACAGACCCGTGATATCGGGAGAAGGAAAATAAATAAATAAAAGGTGTAAATATAAAAATATTACTCTCTACATTTACATCTTATATCTGCCTTTATATCATTAGAAGCCTAATATTACTAATTTTTTTTTAAAAAAAAAAAAAATGTATTAGGTAGTGGGTGAGAAAAATTCCAACCAACCGAAAATCAAATTGAATTAAACCTAATTTTATTAGTTCAGTTCGATTTTAATTTTAGTTCAATTTAATTTATTTTTTAAAATTTTATTCAATTCAGTTTGGTTTTCATAAAAAAAAAATAATCAAAATAATCAAAACGACTGAAATATATAAATATTTTATATTTATTTATATATATTAAAAATATATATATTTTAATAATTATATAATTATTTTGTTAAAAAATAATAACCGAAACGAAATATGTCAGTTCATTTTGATTAGTTTATAAAAATTTTGATACTATTTAATACGGTTCAATTTTTAAAAATTTTGATTCGATTAATTTAATTTTTAAAAATTTTAATTTTAATTTAAATCGAATCGTTGGAATACTTTTTTATAGAAGCATTCTTCCTTTATTTATATAAAAATAAATTAATGTATGGTTAAAGTTTTTACTATATATTTATATAAATTTATTTTTATGTGAATATAAAAAATATATTTTATTATGTTTAATAATTTTTTTATTGAATTTTTTTTTTTTATTTTTAGGATCCTTTTCTATTCATGTGCCGAAATAATTCTAATTAATTTCGTACAATGAATTTGAAAAATAGTAAAAATAGTTGGAATGTTGGACCAAAATAGTGCATGCAGCCCTTGACTGACATGTCATATATAAATGACAAAAGTACGAAATTAATCTAATTCAAAGGATTATTTTTATTCAACACTTACTGTTTAAACTGTTGGATTTGGAAAACAGAAGTATTATTATTTTTTTATAAATAAATATTCGACAACTTAATTAATAGCTAAATAATGTTATATCATTTTTGTATAAAAATGTTGATAATAAATTGAATTTCTGATACTCTCACCTTTAAGAATGTAAACCAAAAAGGCTATAAAAATTACAGAAGTTGGAGTTCATCTAGAAATATAAATATCTCTTATTTAGTTGTGAAAAATAAATGTTATTTTTAAAAAAAATAAAAAAAATTGAAATTTAGTGTTTTGTTATTAAAATTTTTTAAATAAAAAATTTGAAAATAATTTTTCAAATTTTCTAAAATTAAATTATATTATGGAAAACAGTCTATATAATATTTTTCACTCTTATTTAAAATAAATATTTATGATAAGTAATAGTTATATATTTGATAAAAAAAATATTAAAAATAAAAATGAAAGTAAAGAAATAGATAAAATTTTAAATAGAAAGAAATTTTCCCATTTTTTATTTTTTTATTTTTTAATTTAAAAAATAAAAATAATAAAAAATTAAAAACTATAAAAAGAAAATGAAATAATATTTTCTCTGACTAAACAATTCCATAATGTTTTCAAATTTAAGAACCATTATCATGATCACTATATCCTCATATATACTGTCATTTTTTCAAGATACATACAAATTGCAAGATCACAAAAGAATTCTGTAATTAATTAATGAATAAATTAATATTCATTTTCTTATTATTTCTTATTAAACAGTGTTTTTCTCTCATCACTTTGAGGTTATTTGGGTGTAAACAGCATTTTAAAAATTAAAATTTTAAAAACGCCATTTTAAAATAAGTTGAGATACGTAGCTTAAATTTTTTTTATTTTTAAGTTTCAAAAAGCGTTTTGAATTAATCTGTCAAACATTCCAAAAACTCGTTTAGTATTTTTTAAACTTCAAAACAATGTTTGATGTTCATTTTATGGACATCCAAACACCCCCTTTGTATCAATTTTATTATTTCAATTGAATTCAAGTCATGTAATATTTTTTGATATATTTTTTATTTTATTTTTAGAATAAGATATATTATTTTTAATATATATATATGATTATATTCCTTAAAAAAAATTATTATTTCAATGCATATTTAAAAAATAATATATTTTAAAAGTGAATGTCATGATTAAAATTTCATAAATATTAAATTTTCCTTCTTAGTACTAAAAAAAAATAGTTACTATTCCAATTAATATAAATATCACATTATTTAATTTAGGAGTTTTCAATATTTGATTCGATGGATTTAGGTGAATAATTTTAACTAATATTTTAATTTGTAAATGATTTAAAATATGTCCAAACTAAATAAGACTAAAAATTAATTAAATTAATACTTTTTAATTTCAGTTTGGATAATCGATTGAATTAATTTAAATTATAAGATAAAAATATTAAAATAATAAAAATAAGTACTATAAATTAAAATATTTTTGTAACATAAAATTATATTTTAAATACATTTGTGAAAGATTAAAATAAAAATAATTATATTTTAAATAGATGAAAATTTTTATATTATGCAATAAAAATCAACTTAAAAAATAAACAAAATCTCATAATTTAATATAAACAAAATCTTTAAATAAAAAATCTCTATAAAAGATAGATTTAGAAAAAGTAACATATAAAAATAAGAACTTTTGTTATGTGTATTAAATATATATTATAAAATAATAAAAAAAAATAGGATAGGACTAATTTTGCCATCTCTATAATTAATATAGCCCCACAAAATGTAATTTCATTACAAATAAAAAGCTACAATTTAGTGTTAAAAAAAATGAATGGGTAAATGCTATATGACACCAATTCCTGTGAGCCAAACAATTTTTTTTTTTCTTGGAAAATATGATCCACAAACATAATTGAGGTTGGATGGGGATACTACAATTAACCAAGTGGTACAAATTGCAACTTGCTTTTGCATATCCAAATTAAAAGTAACTTTATTTATTAAAAAATATGTACAAAAATAGGTCATGATTGACACATTTGGGACAACAAAATTAATAAAAGGGATAATTTATAATTTTAATATTGATATTTAATTTTAGTAATATATCGATTTTTAATATTTTTTAAAATATATTTTTGATTTTCACAGTATTAAAATTTATAATTTTGATGTTTTTCTCCGTTGCTCTGGACCTCACATAAATTAAAAAATAATTGATAAGTTATAATTTAATTCATAAAATTTTATTTATTTATAATAAAGTATTTTTAAATTATATATAAAAAATAAAATAAATTAATAACTAAA
Source organism: Aleurites moluccanus (assembly GCA_948193065.1). Taxonomy (NCBI): domain Eukaryota; kingdom Viridiplantae; phylum Streptophyta; class Magnoliopsida; order Malpighiales; family Euphorbiaceae; genus Aleurites; species Aleurites moluccanus. The sequence goes on from CANXYC010141194.1 coordinate 21,173, forward strand.
TAAAAATTAATTATTTTATTTAATTAAAATTAAAATAAATATTATTTTTTAATTTAAATTTACTTTTTATTAAATTAAAATAATTAATTTTTATTTAACTATTTACTTTTCTAAAATTAAAATAAATAAAATTATTTTATTAATTATTTAATTTTTTTCTTATTTTTATAAAATTTGAAAATTATTTTTATATATTTAATCAAAATTATTTTTTATGTCATTAAATTAAAATAATTAAAAATAAATTATTTTTCTTTTATTTTATATATATAAGGTATTTTTAGTTAATATACTAAAATTAAAAAAAATAATAATAAATAAAATAATTAAATTTATCAATAGAATAAAAATACAAAAACTAACTGCTCTTTTTAAAATATCGTCAATTTCTCTTTTTTTTATATATATATTTTCTTATTTTTTATTTAATAACTAAAATTATAATATTTAAAAATATATGTGAATAATTTTTTGTACAAAATATTCATACATAATTTTATTTATTTATTTATTATATATTTTAATGTAAAATTAATATTAGTTAATTTTTATTTAATTAAATAATTAATTTTTAAAAGTAATTTATTTTTTTATTTTTGTATATTTGATTAAATAAAATTATTTTTTACATATTTAACAAAATAAAATAATTTTATTTTAATATATAAAAAATAAGAAAATAAATTAAATAATTAAATAAAAAAAAATTATTATTATTAAATAAAAGTAATATTATTTATTTTAATTTTAAATTAAAAATATATAAAATAATTAAATAAAAATATAATGTATGAATATTATATATAAAATTTCATATATATTTTTCAATATTCTAATTTTAATTAAATAAAAAAATAAGAAAAGATATATATATAAAAAAAAGAAATGATATTTAGGGATGAGAGTATTTAAAAAAAAAAAAAGAAGTGCAGTTAGTTTTTGTATTTTAATTTCTTTAATAAATTTGATCATTCGTCTATTATTTTTCTATTAAATTTTAGTAAAATAAATAAAAGTGTCTCATATATATATATATATATATATATATAAAAGAAAAAATTATCTATTTTAATTATTTTAATTTTAATTGGTTAAAAAATATTTTTTTAATTAAATATATAAAAATAATTTCTAAATATATAAAATTAGAAAATAAATTAAATAATTAAAAAGTAATTTTATTTATTTTAATTTTAAAAAAGTAAATATTTAAATAAAAATTAATTATTTTAATTTAATAAAAGTAATTTTAAATTTAAAATAATATTTATTTTAATTTGAATTAAATAAAATAATTAATTTTTATTTAGTTATTATTTTATTTTATTTTTATATATTTAATTTAAAAAAATATTCTTTTATAAATAAATAAAATTTTAGGGATTAAATTATAATTTATCAATTATTTTTTAATCTATATAGAGTTAGGAACGAAAGTTTACGGAGAGAATAATAGAAACTGCAGGTTTTAATAATATTATGATCAAAATAATATCTCGAAAAATATTAAAAATCAATGTAGTTTTATGACTAAATATCAGAATTAAAATTATACCTCATCCCTTAATAAAAATAAATATAATTTAAAAAAAAAACAAAAGGGACTCTTTAACTATCTTAAATTTCATAATTTTTTTTCCTTTGTTGAGTAACAGTAACCACTAAATTCAAAAGGATTAAATTAAATAAATAAAATGTTTGGTAATTTCATGATAAAAAGAATGTAAAAGTATACATATTGGATAAGGACATTCTAAAATCAGAAAAATGTGGAAAAGATTGGCAAATATATAATATATATTTACAAACTTCCAAAAACATGACCTAACTTTTTCTGGTAACCTACTCTCAAAATTGGTTCATGAAAGATGATGTTTATTATTATATTTGAGAGTGTTAAATAATTTTTTTATATTATTAAGACGTGATATAATTTAAAATTAATAAAAATTAAATATATTAAATTTTTTGAATATTATTATTATTATTATTATTATTATTATATTAATCAATTTTCAATATAATTTTATTTTTATAATTTTAATATGTGAAATTGAAAATGAAAAAAATTAGCTACACTATATAATACATGAGCGTATATAAATTGAAAAGAAAAAAAATTTACGTTGACAGAAAATAAGATAAACTTGAAATCAAATTTAGAATGATACTTCAAACTAAAAATTGGAAAATTGAGAAAAAAGACTAAATAATAATGGAAATGAAATGTCACATTCAAAATAAAGAAAAATGAAACAGATCTAAAAAAAGAAAAATTTAAATTTTAAAAAATAAAAATAAAAATATTCTGAAAGTTGATTAATATAATACTTATATTATTAAATTTTTTTAATTTTAAATCATATTATATATTTTAATAATATAAAAAAATTAAAAAAATATATATAATATAAAAAAAAAATACTTAACACTTAAATTAAAGTTAATTGAATGATCAAGCAAGGTGATGACAATAGCAACTTGGAAAATATTATCTGGTGCTGGTTGCTGGTCCTATACTTGTCAGCCGCAGAAAAAAAAAAAAAAAAAAAAAAAAATTATTTACCTGACAAAATAAGAGACTGTCGCCACCCAAATACAAGGGTCATGACCCGTATAAAATTAAACCCAAATTTAATCACATAAATTTAATAAATAATATATATATAATATATGAGATTACTTATAAATATTTAATTAAATTTTTATATTCATTTAATTCTTATTTAAATAATATTAAATAATTAGTAATAAATTAAATATAAATTATTATAACTATTAATTCTCTATATGTTATGAATGAATTTAACAGTATAATTTAAAAATCAACTAAAATTTTTCTAAAAATAATTACTTATAATTACTTTTAAAATGTTAGCTCAATTTTGAAAAAAATAAAAAAGACTAGTAAAAAAAAAATATAAAACTACAAAGAAATTTATATGTTAAAAGAGTAAGCAAATTATGCGCTCTATAATAAAATATATAAATACATTTAAACATATATATATCTAAATATATATACAACAATTAACAATAATTTAAATATAAGTAATTTAAATAAAATTATTAAAATATTTTATTTTAAATCAAATAACATAAGAACATATAAATCTCACATATAATTTATATAAATAATTTTTCTGACATACTTATAAATACATTTAAAATAAATAATTATATAGATCAAATAATGTGAAGAGTTTCAACTGAACATTTTAATTTACACACGTATAGCATATAACTCGTATAACATATTGTTGATAAATATTGTATTCACAATAGAAGTCATAAATAAAGAACAACTATAAATATTAGAAGAAAATAAGAATACAAGTAAATTTAAGATACAAGATTTGAAACGCATAAATCTGCTTTCCTAAAAGTGATATTTGCTCCATCTCCTCTTCGAGATTGCTATGGAATTGAACGCAAATAACTTTAGTGAATATGACAAGTCTTAAAAGTTTTGTACTAAGCAAATAGTGAAAAACTTTAAGTTTGAAATTAAAAAAAAAAAATTAAGTGATCTTTTGAAATAGAAGAAAAGAAAAATAACTATATGAAATTTTTTTTCCCACGAAAGTTTTTATAGTTCAAGTTATATCAAATGAATTCACAAACTCATATATTTATAATAGAAAAATTCAAAGGTTGTGACCTTTATGAATAAACACAATTTTTAATATAAAGTCATAACATTTAATTTAAAATTAAAAAACAACTATTAGAAAAGACATAATTTTTATATTATAACCATATATCTTTAAAAAATACACATTTTAGAAATAACTACTTTTTTTTTTAATTTGAACAAATTCTAACATAAAATGTGTTATTTCTTCTTAAAGAAATTGAAAGATCATCTTGAACTCTGAATCAAACTATGGAACAAAAGTCCCTTTTTTCTTCATGAGTGTATTCCGTCCCAAGTTTCAACCCTTGGATATGACAACTTTATACCACAAAATTGCAATTTAGCATTTATATTTTGCCACACTTTGGACATGTTTGCTTGAGAAATCGCTGACCGACAGTTACAAGCTTTTGAATTCGCCAAACTCGCAGTTTGGATGAAATAGTTAATGATTAACCAAACTACACCCAAACACAAACAAATATATATATCAGATGCAAGTGTTATTAACAAATAAGTATTTTTTTAATTTTTATATTTTTTAATCACAAATTCTTAAGAAATTGTAATTTAAGCTTTTTGATATGCTATTTAATTAATTTAAAAAATTATATTTTAAAAACAATAAAAATAAATTTATTCACATTTTGCTTCATAATAATAGTTCTAAATATTAAAATATGAACTTATTATTTAAAAATTTAAGTATCAAAGATATAGATTCAAATTAATTAATATAAATTGCATTTAGCTGAGTGAACGAACTAGTAGAAACCGATCAAAATAGTTAACTAATACCAACAATTCAATTTATAAAAATATCGCACCAACGAATTAATCAAATCGGAATAAGCCTAAAACTAACACTTTTGATATACTTCGTAATTAAATACCTTTTGATGATCAACAAATGACCTGTTTCAATTCCAAGTGAAATAATATTCTAAGATTGACAGCTCCTTTTCCTTTATACCTTTCTAGTAATTGGACTTGATATCTACTGCACATAACCCTCCTCCTTTATACCTTTCTCCTTTCTACTGACTTAATATCGACTGAACATAAGAAACCCAAATTCAGATGGAATTAAATTCATAATTATACTTAAAAATATATATATATCACATCAATATAAATTAAAATCATTGAAATTATTCACATGTAAAAAAAAAATAGAAAAAAATTTAAATTATTTATATACCAAAGGAAAACAATAAAATCCTAGTTTTGAAATAAAATATTATTCTCAATCTGAGAGTATACCAAAGCACTTAGATTTTGACATGAAACGACCGGTAAGAGATGATAGTCCAAACTTTAAAATTTAGTAATCTGAGCATTTGAATTACTTTTACTGTTTTATTTAGAATGAGAACTTTCAAAATTGCTCACCAATCATTGAGTTTTGTATAAAAATCAACGCTGATAATTAAAATATTGCAAAGGAAGTGGAAGAAGCAGCCAAGCTAACAAGCCTGGAAGAAGGTATCTTGGCAAACGATGTAATGGCGGATTAGGAATTGTCAATCATATCATGCACTTCCTAACAAGGTTATGGCTGTGAATTGTAGCAGTAATAGAAGCTGGTGAATGCAATATTGCAGCCTGCAAATTGCTATGCATTCCCAACCAATGTATCAATTCCTTCACATAAAATAAGTGTGTGATAATCTCCATTCAAATATATGTTTAGTCGGAACAAAGGATGCCAAGATGCAAACCATTTTGTTTAAATTGTCATGATTCAAACTGCAACCTGACTAGCGCATGTGATCGCATATCAGAGACAGAATTTGTGTCGCTTATATCAAACTGCATAACACAACACATTCTCAAAATTATTTTTAGGAATGTGGTAAGGGTTTGCAATGTACTCCAAACACTAACCAAGATGCTGACGAAGACTGATCCAGCCATGAAATAATTTAAAGAGGAAAAAAAAGAAAAGAAAAGAAGAAAAACTATGAATCCAACTGGGTAAGGTTCTCAGCTCAATCCTCAAAATCTCCAGTGTTTTCCAAAAGGTAATTTGCTGCCAATTCCTCATTGCGATCGCAAGCCAAAAATGCCTCGATGACAAGGGCTCTATCAAAACCCAATGCCTCAAGCTATAAAGCGGAAAATATATACTAATTAGTAATTTAAAAAAATAGGAAAAGTGATACCTATAGCGACCAAATAAGGCCAATAACAATGTGCACACACCCGTTCAATAGCCTCTTGTTCAGCTGGGGTCACATTTATAGCATGAGGCATGTCTTGGTCAACCTGATCAAATATTTCCCTGAAAGAAAAACAAATTTATTCCATGTTGAACCAAATGTCATAGTCAAAATTCTGTGCAAGTATTTTAGACTATAAAAGACACAACCCATCAATTCACTACATACATATGGTGGTCACAACATTGATGAAATAATGAAACAGCATCTACTAAATATAGATTTCCCTATATACTTAAAAATCGAAGAAGTCTGATAAAAATGTTTTTTAAATTTATAGTCCAACTAATGCAACAATTTTAGTACTCACCCTTCAGAACCATCAAGAGGTTCATTTATTAACTGAAGAAATTCTGCATGATGTTCTTGAATCGTTCTCAACAGATGGGGGTTTTGCTTTCCAAGCTCCTGAAGCATGGGCTGTAACAAAAGCAGTAGATTGAACTCTTAGATAATAACTTACCTCCTAGAAAAATCAAAATGAGAAAAAGATAAACAGACCTGTAAAATTTGTGGATTTGCCTGAACCATTGAACGCAATGTTTGGAACTACATGGAAAAAAAAAACAAAAACAAAACAAAACAAGATGAAGATGTAATGTCACACAAATTCAATATGCATTAGAAGCGTAAATTGAAGTAGCATTGTAGCACCATTATAAATCTCAAGCAATTGGCACTAAATGAAATCTAGCATGCAACTAAAAAAAAAAATCTGTAACTCTGGTAAGCATATCCACCACAATATTTACCTAAGCAACAAGTCTAGTTATTTCCTCATACAGTAATACCTACTCTTCCTACCCCTACTCGTGTCCCTCTAAAATATTCACCATTCCATTATTTTTAGACATTATCTATGCACCATAAATAACAGCTGTTTCACAATGTTTCACCCGTTTATGGAATTTTAGCCCACCATTATGTTATTTTCCGTTTCACCGTGGGTGATTTACCAATTGTCAAGAAACAGTAGATGAAACACGAGAAATAGACATTTTTCATAATTATCCAATTATTAATTGAAGAATTGGATAATTTATTGAATTCATCTTGCATAATTTATTAAATTCATTTTTTAACTTCTATTTATTGAATTCTTATTTATTGTTGATTTGAGTGAGTTTGTAGCTTTATAAATTCATGGCTTCATCAGTCAGTAGAAAATGATTCAATCCAATTCAATCAATTTTGTAACATTGTTATCATTTTTGTTACTATTTCTGATTTCGTTATTTAAAATCCTGCTATGCAGCCATGCTATCACCTTGACAGACAAGGCATTGTTCACAAGAACAAGGTCCATATGCATGAACCATTGGAAAAATACTAATAAGAAACAAAACTTAAGAAGATTTAAGCATTTCTGTTTTTAAAACAGCAATGAACTGCACCTGTTGATTGTTTCTGAGGAAATCAAGGGTTCCAAGTCCTCCGCCACCTCCACCAGCAGAGAGTGTCTCCTGGGGAAGTTTCACATAATTGAAACAAGAAGCAGAATATGCACAATACATGATGAAAGTCCTCCAAAATCTGAAGTAATACCTGAGGAAACATATTCAAGGGAGATGTATTAGGTGCTCCAGATACAGGAATACCAGGAGGTGCACCTGTTTCAGTTGCCTGACCTGCAGGGAAATGAGCCACTGGAACAGCAACTTCAGTTGCTTCTGGAATACCCTGAAGACCAAACAACGTAAGTAGCTAATCTAAACAAATATTGTAGCAGAATATATTATCAAGTTTGGACATACAGAGTACAAGTAATCCACTGCTCGTTCTGGATTGTTATAGGCAGCTCGAAGTGCACGAGTAACTGTTTCTTTATCCCAATTGCCACCACCTATATCCATTATTTGTTGAATAGACTGCTCAAGATTACTGCCAGCAACTAAATTTGAAGCAGCTTGATCATAGGTATTAGTTTGGGCACTGCAACATAGATAAGGCACCTGTATCAGCTCATTACTTTACAATATCACCATCAGTAATATTTCACGTTGCTGGCGCACGGGAGTCCGAAGAAAGCAAATAAAAAGCACAACCAATGTGGATCATGCTCTTCCAATTGTAAAAAAAATTCCAGGACAGAGGATATGATAATCACTATATTAAGAGCACAGCCATTCAATTATTATTGAAGAGTTGGGAGGAAGTGAGTAGTTACAAGCACAAAGTTACCAATTTGGCTGCTATCTTTTACCCAACATGAAAGAAAACCAATATACTGAAGATCCAAAATCTGGTATATTACATGCATGAACATGAACCTGGGTACTATAACTAATAGCTCTTACATTCAGGGTTGAATTACATCAACGTGAGATTCCACAACAACTCTAAATAACTAAAAATGACTTTGGAACGTCACTGGATAAAGTAAAACAATATTTTCCAGCTCCTACTTGAAAGTTAGAGACCAGATACTAGACAAAACTGGAACCAACTGATGTACACTTAGATAATAATCCATATTAAGTACTTGCAGGCAATACTATGCAACTCGACAAAAAACCAGAATCATCCAATAGTGAAAAAGAAAATCCATGTCGCTAGATTATAAGACCAGTACTAGAATCCCCTCCTAGGTATCCAAATTTATAGAATTCTATTTCAAGATTATGATCCACCTCATTAGGAACAAACTTGTGGTTAAATTCAATTAAACTTCATTAAAATAATACAATCCACTTGATTTTGCAATTGAATTGATAATTAGAAATATATTTAGGCGTTCAATTCTATTTTTAAAGTAGAATTTTACTGTCTCAAATAAATCATACATATACTTTCTCAAATACATCTTTTAATATAGGGATTGATCATTTAAAAGAGTGATTCTTGTTTTTTCATAGTTTATACCACCAATTTTATACAAACAAATCAATTAGATTAAATTGAAGTCCTCTGTTTTTAAAGCAAAGGTACTTCTCAACCGAAAGGCATCCCCAATGCAAAAAAAATATGATCAGCTAGAGTCGTCTATCGTACCATCCCATTCTTTTCTGCAAAGAGGTTGTTTCCAAGACTTAAACACAACTTTCCGATAAAAAAGGAACAACCATACCTATGTATCTAACACTTAACTCAGTCAAGGTTAAACTAGAAGACATGCTTTGGGCCGCGAATTGTCCCATAACTAACATGTGAAAGAACATGTTACAGGGGCCATCAGAACCATGTTTTATAGTGCTTCACTGCTTTGTGTCTGGACTGTGCTTCACAAGACAAGACTGATTCATGCTCATTAAAGACAATGACAACATGATTGTATTTTGAAGAAGGTGACTGATTGCTCCATGGCTCACCCACAAATACACTTCTCATGTAATTTACCAAATGTCATTAAGTTTCTAATGTAGGATTGAGTTTGAGTAGGAACAGTAAATGAACATAAAGGACTGCAGTTTAAATGTTTTAAACCTGCCCAGGTTATAGCTGCACGAAAAATGTTACCACATGAAAACAATAAGATTATTACTAAATATAACATAAATACCCCTCAATTGACCTAAGAAGAAACTTCATATTGAAAGTAGTTTAGAACTTCATTCTAACCATCTTCTAATAATAACAGTGCCCACAAAGAATAACAGACCCGAAGATTCCCAGCACCAGAGACAAGATTTTCAACATTACACATTTTCTATTATATTTGGTTATATTATCTCATAGCATACAAAAACAAAAATGATGCTAGAAATAGGGCTCTTACGTAGCTGTTGCTGTTTCAGAAGCCGATGTTGTGCTCTTCGAGGTCCTGCAATAACAGATGTGACAATATATGACACATATCTAGCTGATGCCTAAATTTTAAGAAACAGTTGTTAATATGATCTCACGGTGCCTGAACTTCAACTGCAGGAGTTGAATTTGACGTTGGTGCAGTTGTAGGCGGAGTTGCTGCAGCAGGCTGTCATAGATAAATGGAAAACAGTTTATTAAGAGAGAAAGAGATACTGTCCAACAACAAATGAACCAAGACTATTACCTGGGTAGATGAGGTCCCAACGGAGCCTGAAGTTTTACTCTGTCAAAATAGATAATGATTTGAAAAATATGGTGTATTGAAAACCAAGTTCCCATAGAGAAACCAGACCCCGAAAAGGATATATATATATTCACAAAATAATAATACTATAATAAAAAAAAAACTGAGACAATTATTAACAGATATGGGTGTGAGCGAACACCTTCAGAGATCATACCCCTTATAAATACAAAATCATTCGTCCTATATCAGACAGTTCCACTCAAACAGTACTTTGGGCCAATTATGCTATGACAGCTACTGGATAATGAGAAAAAGTGTCGGAATGACAATTATGGATTAATTAGAGAGATGGGAAAATATCTAGAGTCTATATATGACTTAATTGATACAAATGAGGACTGCTACATCATAAATATGCAAAAGCAAATTTAATATTCTACTCCTTTTTTACTTTCTTTGTATACTTTATGCTCAGACAATTAGTTTAGAAAACAAATGCCAAAAAAGATGCTAATTGAATATGTTGTTTCACAACCATTATTTTTCAAACAGTTACTCTAAAATTGATGGCCACAACATACTAGCACTGAAAAAAACATAAAATGAATACCTTGCTAAGCATCACAACAAGAAAACCATCTTCAGTGACCTTATTCTCCGCTAATGTAGTTTCATCTTTCAATACTTTCCCATTGTGAATCAATAGTTGTTGCCCACATGGGTAATTGTCTTTTCCTTCCACATCTTCAATATTCTTCTTCGCAGCCATTACCTTTCAACACAAGAGTTCCAATAATCACCAAAAAAACCCTCTTTTCAAACCATTATTTTGAATGATAACAATTCAAACTTGTCATAAAAATCTGCCAATAAAAGCCTCAACGAACAATTATCCAAAATTATTCAACCTAAGTCAAATCAGCTGTGCTATTGCTATTTATAGGGCTTTCCAAAGCTGGAGTTATTGGGTTCCGTATTAATACTAAAGATACATAAATAGAGAGAGAATAGTTACTCACTGTATCTGTGGGCTGAACCCTAATTTCGAAATGGCGGCCTTTGAGAGTTTTAACAGTGAGCTTCATATCGGCGAATCGGAGATAGATGCGAAACGACACCGGTTGGCAGAAGGAGAAGAAACCCTAGAAACGGTCTCTCTGAGAATAGAGACAGAGGGAGAAACGGTGATGCTGAAGCTGAATCCAGACAACTAGCGAGCTGGATTTCAGTTTTTAGATTCAGAGTCCGACACGTGACGTTAACTAAAATTTATATTTTTCTTTTTGAAACTAGAAAACATTGCTTATGTTTATGTTATTTAAATTTTCAAATAGTATATTTTGCAAATTAATTATTAATACATTAAGAAAAATCACTTTTTTATCAGATAATATTTTTTATATGTATATTATTTAATATTTACTTACAGTTAAAAAAAAAATTTAGGCGAATTAATAAATATTATTAATTAAAATTAAGTAATATTACAGCGGAAAAATTCTAATTATGTAAAGAAAAAATCTCTCAAAAAGAAATATATATATATTAACTGTAAAATTATTTTTATTAATAATTCAATAATTAAATATTTATCTCTTCATACACAAGGTTAAAAAATTTGAAATAATTCTAAAAGTCTCAATTTTTTTAAAAACTTTATCAATTATAAAAAAATAAAGAGAAAAAATCATATTAATATTTTTATTATTTTTATTATTTTTAATTTTTATAAGCATAGAATTTTTGAAAATTTATTAATTAAATAATTATTTTTATTTTAAAAATTAAAATAGTTAATAAATACGCAAGGTGTAATTTATAAAAATATCTCATGAATTGATTAACCTAACATTATAACCTTTAATTTTCGATATACTTCATTGACATGTTCCGTTCTGAAAATGTTATTTTTAATAGTGTTCCACCCTTTAACAGTTTTTTTTTTTTTTCTTTTTAGAAAAGTGTAAATTTATACTAATAAAAAGGAGAAGTATATAAAGATCAAATACAAAGAGCAAAATAAAACACATTATCTCAAAAGTGATGAAGAAATTCAGATTTACATAAAAAAAATAAACTATTCAAATAATGGGTAAAGAAACAGAAATTATAGTCACCTCTTAAAATATCAATATGGAGAATGACATGATTTAGATCTTGCAAATAAAATAAGTCAATCAAAATTTCAGATAAATTTTATTGATAACCATTGATATTAAAATTAAATTTCAAATAAATTTTATTGATAATCATTAATATTAAAATTAACCTGAATATTTATAAAATAATAAATATTAAATTCACTCGATTAACAGTTGATAAAATTATTTGCAACTGCTAAATTAATCGAGTTCTAAAAAGGAAGTGGTAAGCGGCCAAACTTCTGTTGTGTCCGGGGGTGGCTATGTTGGTAAATTGAGCTAGAAGTGGATTAGCACTTGTTTCAAGGTTAAGGCAGTGAAGTGTTACAGCCACAAAAGCTTGTGTCGCTGCAAAGCTGAACTATACTACTAGCAAATTGCGATGCGTTCCCAACCAATGTATCTATCCCTTCAGCATAAACATATAAATTGTTATGATCTCCATCCAAACATCCAACTCTATATTTGTTTGGTCAGAACCAAGGATGCCAGGATGCAGACCATTTCGTTTAGATTGTCATGATTCAACTGCATCCTGACTCGAGGTTTTAATACTTGCATCCATGTGCAAGTATATGCTGTGAGACTGAACTAGTTTTATATCGATGCCAATATCAAATTGCAAGCCATAGCATATTCTAAAAATTACTATTACTTTAACTTTCTATTTGGTATAAATGAATTTTATAAGGATAAGTAAGCAATTGAAATTGAAATTGAAAATTTCAATTCAATTCTAATTTTCTAAAATTATAATTGTATTAGAATTGTAATTTTAATATTTGTTTCACACAAAAAATTAAAATTAAAATTAAAATTAAAGAAAAATTGATAACGATGGAAGTGACAGTAATGATGAATCGTCGATAATAATAATAGAGTAGTGGTGGTCCGACTATTCATCATCGTCGATAATAACGGTCTGATGACTCATCTTTATCAACGGTGACAGTGATAATCAGGCAAGTCTTTATTGTCAATGGTGACGGCTACAATGGTAATGGTATACTGTCAATGGTGACAGTGGTGACCCATTATCACTGGTAATGATAGCATTGGCGGTAGATCACCGGCGGTGACGGTGAAAAAGGGGGTGACAATGGTGATTAAGGAATTATAATTCTTATGGGTTGAGAATGAATTTGTTAAATTGTTTTTCTGATTATATTATAATTTCATATAATTGTAAGTAGAGTTCTAATTTTAAGTGATTGTCAAACACTCGAATTAAAAATTTTAATTTCAATTTTAATTCCAGACTTTCCACATAGACACTAAAATTTTATGAAATTTAAATTCATAATTTTATATTTGCTTTAAATTCAAATTAATTTATAATTCTAAATAATTAAATTTGTGAAATTAAAAATAACTAAAATAAATTTTATCAAAATAGTTAATATTTTTAAATGAATTCGACAATTTTAAATCAATAAATTTTAGTTGATTAAAATAATCTTATTAACTTTAATATTTTACTCTCCTCATATCAATTGATTGTTTCAAATTTCTTTTGAAAATAATTCACTCCTCCTTTCTTTTTTTCTTTTTTCTTTTAAATATATGTAATTTTTTTTTAATTTTTTTTTAATTTTTTATTAAATATTTACTTAATTATTTTTATTTTTTATTTATTTTTCATATTAAAATAAAAATATTTTATTTTTTATTTTAAACTTATAATAATTTAATAATTTTTTTAATTCGTATGTCAGAAAATATAAATTATAAATATTTTAAAACATTAATTTTTTCAATCATATTTGATTAGTCAGAGTGTATATTAAATCTTCAGTTTTATAATTTATCTATTCTAATCAGTATAAAAGTTAGGTTCACTTAATATAAAAAAAATTAATTATCTAATTATTTTAATTACTTTTATTTTTTAATTTAACTATAACTCAAAATTTTGATTCGAATTTCATAAATTTTTTAAGTATAAGTTAGATATTATGATTAAATAATTTTTAATAAATTATATTTAAAATAAAAAATTAATTATTTAATTATATTTCAATTACATTTTATATTTAATTACAACTCAAAACCTTATAATTTTTAAGTATTAATTTGAAATTGTGGTAGAATAATTTTTAATAAATTATATTTATAATATTTGTAATTTAATAATATAATTAAAAATATATATTTTTTAATTTTTTAAAATTATAGTTTACTAAGAATTAATATCAGTCTTAATCCAACTTGAGTTTTAGACGAATTCGGAATGAAATTATTTAAGTAATTCATTTTTTTAAATAATAATAGATGCAAACCCATAAATATAAATAAAAAAATATAAATATAGTTGTTTATATTTAGATGCTCTTTTATTAGAATGAAATGTGTAATTAGACTTTTCAAATTTATTTTATTCAATTAAATATATAATTTTTATTTTTTAAAAAAACAACCCTTATAGCAATAAAATATTATTTAATTTATTAATAAAGAAAAAATATTAATAATTTTATTTCTAAGTATTATAATAAAAAATTTTGAAATGAGGATGACAGAAAATAGTTAATTGATTTTTTTTTTCAAATTTTTTTACAAGTACAAACCCCTTAATAAATTTAATTATTTATGGCCAAAATTATATTTTATTTTTTAAAAAATAGTGTATATAAAAAGGTATTATTGATAAATATTAAATTAAATTAATATAAATAATTATATTTTCATTAATGTAATATTAAATTTTTTAAAAGAACATAAATAAATAAAAAATATATTTATAGGAATATTTTTGAAAAGTAAAATATTAAAATGAATTCTAAAATTATATCAAATATAATATTCATTTTATTTGAAATAAATTATATATTTATTATTTAATATATCAAATATAAAAATTTATTTATAAATAAATTATATTTGAAATTTATTTGTAAATGAAATAATTTTTTTTTTTAAATTAAACCAAACATAATTTTTAGAAAAGAAAAGTTAAAAGGTATAACTTTTTCCTAAACCATAAATTTTCTAAACTCTACATAAAATGAACATAGTTTAGCAAAATCAGTTTAACTGCAAAGTTAAACACACACTTAAATAGTGTTTGATAAAGTCATTAGAACTTAAAATTAAAATTTTAAGCACTTAATTATTTTATATTATTTAATAATATATTTCTTAAAAGTTTTAATTAAATAAAAATCACTTGAAATAATAAATTAAAATTTAAAATTTATATTAAATTAAATTTTTTAAATAATTTTATATTTTAAAAATTATATTACTTATATTATTCAATACTTTATTTTTGGGATAAGATACAATTTTGATCATGCCGTTTAACCCTAGGAGCACATTAGTTTTTAATATTTTTTGAGACATAATTTTGATCTTAATGTTATTAAAATCTATAACTCCGACCTTTTAACCGTTGACTTTTCTTCCTGGCCCCACAAGGATTAAAAAAGTAATTGGCAAATTATAATTTAGTCCCTAAAATTTTATTTATTTATAAAAAAATATTTTTTTAAATTAAAAATATAAAAAAATAAAATAAATTAATAACTAAATAAAAATTAATTATTTTATTTATTTAAAATTAAAAAAAAAATATTATTTTTAATTTAAAATTACTTTTTATTAAATTGAAATA